>DWPT01003651.1:0-14160 GCA_018251895.1 Agathymus mariae mariae | reverse complement strand
AAAATCGTGGCTACCCTCTAGTAATTTCTGTTATCCAGTGATTTGTTTAGTGCTATCTAAGAAGTATAACGTGTTGAATAAATAGTAATCCATATCAAAACTAGGTCGTTTTTTGTTCTACTTGTAAAGTAACCTCTGCAAACTTTTTTTTTTAATAAGACTTAATAGTGTTCAACACCATACTTGAACTAGCAAATCGTTGGTTACGCGCCGTGAATTAGACGAAGTATCAATTATTTTATTTAACTCGGTAATAGGCACATATTTTGCTATAGTCGAGTTCATAAACATAATGCCTTTTAACCCGATATACCCACCCTGATAAGCAGGCGTCAATTAATTAGTATATATCAATACATAACCGAATCAACACGCGTGATTAAATTGTAGACTGAGATTCTTAACGTGTTTCTAAATTCACGGGATAGAAACTCAATAAATTATTCTTAAGTAATTTTCCGTCGATAATAATGACAGTCAAATTGGTATTGTTAATGGTGCGGTTAATGATTCTTATCAGTTTAGTGCAAAACAAACTAATTTTGAAGCAAGTGGTTATTTTAAACAGACATAGTTTACGGGCACCACTTTCGGATTATTTAAAAGATGTATCCCCTAAGGCTTGGCCACAATGGTCTACCGAAACTGGTTTATTAACTGTTAAAGGTGCAAAATTAGCTGGTTACATGGGCGGCTATGTCGCTGCTTGGCTAAGGAACGAAGGAGTTTTACCAGCAAATTGTCCAAGCGAAGATGATCTGCAGGTTTTTTCTAATACCTTAAAAAGAACTTTGACATCAGCGCAGTCATTTGTAGAGAAAGGTTTCCCCAGTTGCCAAATTAATGTTCGCCACTCAGGCGCTAATGTTCCCAATCCTTTATTTATTCCAATAATACACAACACTTCAGCAACATTCAAAGAACATGCTTTGAACGAAATCCATGAAGTCCTAGATAATCTTCAACTTAATGAGGCTTATGAACTGCTTACTCAAATTTTGGAGTATAAGCAGTCAAGATCTTGTAAAATGAACAAGAAATGTAATTTGGTCAAAGGCAAGAATCATATAAGTATAATTCCAGGGCTAAAACCAGGATTGAATGGACCGTTAAAAGTTGGACATGATGTAATAGATGCTTTTTTAATGCAGAATTATGAAGGATACCCCACTGAAGATGTCGCCTGGGGTCAGTTGAATAACACAAACTCTTGGAAGACTCTCTTTGAAATTAATAATGCTTATTTTAGTGCTACGTATAACACGAGGCTAATTGCCAGGGATATATCAGGGCCTTTGATAAATCATATGTCCCAGATATTTCTTAAGGATGATAATAAGCCTAATGTGACTATATTGTTTGGGCACGATGTTAATATTTACACAGTTTTCAAGACACTTTCAGTAAGACCGTATTGTTTAGAGCAACAAGTTGAAGTAATACCCATAGGAACCGTTGCTGTTTTCCAAAAATGGATAGACGATGAATATCAGAAAGAATATTTCAAATTAAGTATTATCTATCAGACTACGGAACAGTTAAGGTCTTGTAATATTTTGAGTTTAGAGTCACCACCGCAAACAAAAACTTTGGAGTTAGAAAAGTGTACTGTTGACATCAACGGTTTTTGTCCGTGGAGCAATTTTGAAACAATTTTGGAAAATCTGTGATTGTTGCTTTATGTACTAATAAATAAGTAGATAGCTAGTTTTTTGATATAACTGGATTTTCTAAAACTGGTTCACATAAGATGTAAATTAAAAAAAATTCATTGCCTAACAGTAAATGCTGTTACTCATAATCGTTATTTTTATAATGATAATTATTTTTTACAATTATTTAACTGTAATTAATATAAAAGAATAGAAAAGAAAAAGATAAACAAATAACGTAAAGATTACATGTGTATGTTCACCGAAATGTTAACAATATTTTAATCAATAATAAAGTCTCAGTAAACACTGCACGATATAAAATAAAAGTTTTTTGATAATCAGCTTACGTTTATTTTTATTTATACGTTGTTAGCGTTGTTCAATGTATTTTGATAACTACATTCTAACCAATTTAATTAAAATTACTAAAATCTCTTTAAAATTTATGTTTTTGATACGCAAATGTCACTGAGCTGTAAGCCGTACGGATAAACGACTTCATGCGTAGTGAAAACTTATCTACCGATGTACCTCTTTATCATTCTGTGGTTCACCTTGCACAGTTGTTGTGACTTTTGGTCGTTATTCAAGTCTGCGCATCGATATGACGCTGCCGTATTAAATTAGTGATATAAATTTATTCCGTCCGTTCATTTCCCCAGTAAAAATGAGAATTGAGTTATGGTTGTTCATTTTGAACTTAGTGACACTTATTAATTTAGTTCACGGCAAATTGACTCTGAAACAAGTGGTTATTTTAAATAGACACAGTTTACGGACCCCACTTTCGAAGAATTTGAACCAAGTGTCGCCTAAAGTCTGGCCGAAATGGGACGACAAGCCTGGAGTTTTAACTGCCAAAGGCTCAAGATTAGCTGGCTACATGGGAAGTTATTTTGCTGCTTGGCTCAAAAAGGAAGGTGTTTTACCAGCGAAGTGCCCGACAGAAGATGATCTCTATGTTTATTCCAATACAATAGAGAGAGCCTTGGCATCAGCGGAATCGTTTGTCAAGAAAGGATTTCCGGATTGTAAAATAACCGTTCATCACACAAACCTCAATATACCTGATCCTTTATTTACTCCGGTTATTCATAATACTACAGCAAGTTTCAGAGAAGACGCGTTAGAGGAAATGCAGAATGTTCTTAATAGCTTTCATTTGAACCAGCCTTATGAGCGACTTACCGAGATATTGGATTACAAAAAATCAAAATCGTGTAAAGTTGATAAGAAATGCGATTTAGCTAAAGATAAAAACAGAAAAAGCATCACTCCTGGACACAAACCAGGTTTAGCTGGACCTTTGAAGATCAGCAGTGAAGTTATAGACGCTTTCTTAATGCAGAATTATGAAGGATTTCCGACCAAAGACGTTGCTTGGGGTCAGCTTGCCGATGCGAAATCCTGGCAGACGATCGTTTTATTAGCCAGAGCTTATCATAATGCCACATATAATACAACGCTAATCGCTAAAGACGTCGCTGAACCTTTGGTGAAACATATCTCTAATATATTTGTAAAAAATGATAATAAGCCGAAAGTGACATTGTTAGTTGGACATGACGCTAATCTTTACACAGTGTTCAGAACTCTTCTTGTCAAACCCTATACGTTGCAAAAACAAAATGAAATTACGCCTATAGGTAGTGCTATAGTATTACAAAAGTGGAGAGATGATGAATCTAAGAAAAATTATCTTAAATTAAGTTACGTGTATCAATCTACAGAACAGTTGAGGCATAGTAATATTTTAAGTTTACAATCGCCACCGCAGATTAAAACACTGGAGTTAGAAAAGTGCAAAGTTGACAAACACGGTTTTTGTTCATGGGAGGATTTTATAAATTATTTGACTAGTCTGTACCCGTAAAGTCACAGTAGTAAAGAGAAAGTTACCCCTACGCTGTGCATCTACGCATTATATGTCACAATCAAAACACAGAAAAATATATATGCGTATGTTTCGATAACATTATTAGCGGTTATAACATTATTATTCGGTAACTTGTGGCTATGAAGTCGTTTAAAGCCTTTTCCGTGTTCCAAAAAATAGGGACTTTAAGGCAATTTATACTAAGCGACAATTATCTTTGTGATTATAAGTCGTTTGTTTTGTTATTAGCATCAACAACCATACTTTTTTAAATGAATTTTGACGTGTACCGCGTTCAAATATATTTAGTATTTTTTTTGTAATGAATTTTTTTCGAACATTCTAAACTTTAAATGGCTCTCCTGGAAAGTTGCAAAAATGTCGCTTTAACCAAATAGCTTTCAGCCGTCGATATATGTATCTCGTCTAAGAGCGTTGATAAATCGCGCGATTGCAGTGCGTACATACTGTTAAGGATTTTTCCTAAAATATCAAATATTCAATGCAAATTGCGATACAAGATTTGTGTATGAGATATGGAACAGCTTAGCCCTATTAACATTGCAGTAAGTACCAGAACTTTATATTGCGCGAGCACAATATCTGACGGTATATATTTCTATACATGGGTTGCACCACTCATGACCACATGACATTTGCCAATATACTTACAGCAACCATCTTACTAAATTTTACTTGACGATTTTGCATTTTGAGTCAAAATTCGTATTGATAGTTCTACGTATGTATGTATACGAACTGAAAATTCCCGTACGTAAAGGCAATAAATAGCACTGCCTAATTTTTTTTATCGATTCCATCGCCTCTAGTACTCCGTTCATTAAAGCAACGAAGCACTCTGCTTTTGAGTAACTTAGATGAGCTTTTATTGCCTGCTTATAAGTAGAGTTACTTAGATATAATACTCTTGAACAGTGAGTAAGTCAGCACATGCAGAGGTTATGTGGATTAACCTGTTAACCGGGCGTGACGTATTGACAGTCCTAGCGAACATGTACATGTTGCATAATTTGAACGGGAACTCCCCGGTTAACAGATTAAAAGTGTTGTAACGTTTTTATTTATACAACTTGTTATAAATATTGTGTGTGATATTTGTTTTGTGTGTGATAAATGTATGTTGGTCTTGATTAAATAGTGTATAACGTTGCTAAGACTAGCTTATTTTAAACTCATATATATTAACATTAGGATTTAAAAAGGAACTGAATCGGTAGTAGATTAGTAGGTAGATTTGATATCAATATAGATCGCGCGAATTTTCATTTACGAATTCTGGAGTGCATTATGTGCAGCGATACTTGCATTAGCTCAAAAGAGTTCGTAGTGAAGGAAATTCAATTGCAAGATTTTATCATCTGTTCCACTTCCAATCAATAAAGAGTCAGACATAATAATAAGTGCAACTTATATAGCATGATATTTCTGTCGACCTCTTAAATCTTCTCTTTAATTTAAATTATCAACGCTTGATTTAATGTTATGAAGTTAAGACTGAATCGTTTTTAAAGTAACTTTCTAGTCACGAATTAAATACGAAGAGTTAAGTGTAAACATTATTTATTTACTTATTTAAACTTTGTTATACCAGGTGCTACAAAAGGTAGGCTTCACGCTGGAAGCATTCTCTGCCAGCCGACCTTTAAGAGAGTATTTAGGGATGATATATGTATAATGTGTATGTAACAACAACACTATCTTAATTATCGTGTATATGGCGAGCCATATCCATATGTCTTAATGGCGGTTATTAGACAAAAAACGTCAGTAAAAGGGAAGAAACCATTGAGTTACGTATCAAGTAACCAGTGACACTACAAAAATACTCTATAAACTATTTTCCTTGTGATTAATTGGAATCCAAAATGGCGGACTGCCAATTGAGTCCCGCGTTTTATTCTGACAGTCTGTCACTTTTCAAACAACTGAATATTCTTGCTATGTAATTGTACACTTCCTATTTCAGTACGACCGTCAAAATGTTTGAAATTGTATTAGCAGTACTTCTATGCGCGGATTTTTTTTCTTTCTACAAATGCGGGAGTGTTTCCGTATAATTTATTTAAGAGAAAGGTAATATAGGTCAGCCTAAGTACCCAATCACAGTATACTACGGGATATTCACTTCTGAATTAAACCAAACGAATCAAACAACGTATCTCGCCAACTGTACTGCCCCAAGGTCGTAAATTGATAGATAAAATAAATAATCGTTGTAAATTGATAGATCGTATCAAATTAGATAAAAAATCCCTTATATTTTGGAATAATTTGCATTCTGACTCATCATAATAAGCTAAGGTCTTACGCTGAAGCTACAAGTATTAATAGCACGAATGTCCTTGGTTGAAGGTCATCAGATCGCAGTGGTTCGCTCCTGGTTCCGCTGATTTCTGTTTTATGCATTTTATACACCAATGTTACAGTTCAAGGGCACTCGTATAACAGGCTTTTTAACAAAATGAAGCGATTAATTTCATCCTTTAAAGTAACCTCTTCATCTTTAAGAGTATCTTTGACGATCTTCAAACAGGAGAACAGCTTGTGAATGTTAGTTACCTATATATATATATATATGACCTATAGTCTATAGGAATGGAATGTTGTTTCGACCTTGTACCCATTATTTGTGTCTCAATAGCTGACGGGCGGGCTTCCTGATGATAAGTGGTATTCTCTGTTCATCTCTGACTCGGCAGCATACCAAGATGTAAGAGCGGAACGCCCTTGTTACCTTTCTGTTCGACATAGCAACAGAAACCCATCGAGAACATTGCAGAATCGATTCTGGAAGGATGATGTTTGCTACGTATGTATTGCACTCTATGGCAATGTATTAGTGCGATTGTAATTAAACAAATATTGTGAGCCCAAAGATCTTTACAAACAACTCTTTCTGTTTACTTATTATCAGTATCGTACCCTCGCCTAGCTTCGGGGAACTCGATTTTTACGTTCACAAATAGTAATCGAACCCTCATTTTAATTGGGCATTTTATAAATTGTTCCTAATATAATTACTTAGATACTTTTAAATTCTCGCAAAATTACATACATATAACGATTCACGAGTCAGTCTGTCTATTGGTAAAATCCGTATGAAAACCCATATCGTAATACTTGAAATTATCGCATTCAGAGAGAGAATTTGTTTTATACTATACTTATAACCATCTGGAATGATCTATCTTTCAAATGATAAGATGCCGTTGTCTCAGAGATAACTGTCGGTATTAACAGAAACTCACAAAAATCGTACTCTCTCTTTATAGCATTAGTTTAAACTGGCGGCAAATCCGACTTCTTTCGGGTTGAAAAATTAATTACCATTAAGATTGGATGAAAAATTAATTACCATAAGATTTCTTGGGTTATAACGAGCATATAATATACAGAATTTTTTTTAAAGTAGTCAAACTCATATCACTGTAACATAAAACGGATATTTATCGTGAAATTTGTCAAAAAAGGAATGTACAGACGGAGAGACACTACAGATTTATATAGCAATATAGATTATACACATGTCTAGTGTTTCCATAGGTATAGTGTTTCCATATTAAATAAATAAATAAATATTAACGTCAACGTGAATTTATTTTGTCAGAAGAATTTCAAAATTCTTGTTTTACATGTTTCTTTCTAAATTATTGTAATTTTAAATTATGTTGTGTGAACCTAAATCTAATCTAAATCCAATTAAATAGTAATTTGTAATAGTCAATACAAATCTTGGAATAAAAAAATTGCCAGTAGCAGGTTATTGAAAATGTGTTCATTGAAAATACCAACAAATCTGAGCACATCTATAGATGCTCACAATGAGTGGTTGAACATATTAAAACAAGCTCAAAATACCGCAGAAGAGGATTTAGATCTTCAGGTACATGTATTCTGTACATAAAAACATACATTTCTGTGTTTGATTAATGAGCATCAGGTTTCGTCTTTTAACTTTACGAGAGTAGGCATCCTTAATAATACAGTATCCGGGCTCATTTCATTGAATGACAGAACTATACTCGTAGAATAAAATATGTTAAAATGTCGAGTCTTTCCTGCACTCTACGCAAATAATAATCGTATAACTATTGCCATGTAACACTATAATACTGCCAGTATTCATTTAAGCAAAAAAATTAAAACATGAAAATCTTACACAATTAGTTTAAACCATATGTAAAAAATGTTTAATAATTTAAATACCGGTTTAAGGTCCGCGGTTCGAGGTCCAGCGATTTCAAACAGCTGACACCTCTTTCCGTTGGGCAATATGCATTATTACCACGCTACGTTTTTAAACTCAAAATTGAAAAAAACAACTTTATTTACACTCCCAAATTCATCATATAAACAAAATAATTAGTGTACTCGTATTTAGCATCGAGTGTGTTGATAAGCTTCACACATGTTTGAGAAAAATATGGAGAACACTCACTCATCACAACCTTTTCTTTAATTTCAAATATGCGTCATTAATTAAACAAAAAATAAGGATATCTGTAGAATTTGAATCCAAGCCAAGAGGCTCAAGAGAGCGAAAGACCGAGTTTCAAATCACAATACTATTAATTACTATTCAAGCGAAACAGCCACTAAAGCTATCTTTCCAATTTTCATTTACTGATTTAATTTCAATTAAGTGCTTTGTCAATCTGCTGTTGTTTTTCGTGGAATGAATCACGACCTTGGCAGTCTGGCAGCCGCGCTGTGCCAAAGTTATGTGTTCCATCCATTGTCACCTTTAATTAACTATTGGCGCCAAATGATTGAGTTCCTCTTTCATTTGAATTGACCAAGTGCGTGTGTGATGCACCCTATCTAATCTATATCTATCGTGACGCAAGGTATCTTCAGTGGTTATTGAATATAACACTCGTTTGATATTACATATATACATCTTAAAATAAAAATATAATGAAATGTAGGTCACTCTGTGTTAAATGGACATTGTATTTTATGGATTAATATTTTATTCATAAATTGTGAAAGTCAGTCACAGAGATATTCTTGTGAGCTGGGAAGTAACACCTCACTTGTTTGTCTTAATGTTGGTTAACCAAGTACAAGATTAGTATGTGGATGTATTTCACTAATATTATTCTGTTGCAGAATTTACAGGTTTGGTAGTAACTTATAATGATAATCTGAACAAAGAGACATTTAGATAAATAGACCATTGATTTAATGTGATAATCCATCAGCGAACACTGAATGACATAGGCTTCTCCTGGAGCATTTTAATGGCATACTGCTCCTTATACATTGCCTATAATAATGATTGCCATAAACATAACAACAAAATTCGGAATTAATATGCTCTTGAAAACAGATAATTGTTTACAAAATTTTGTCTGGCAATGTACTCCATGTAAATTAAGACACAGACCACAGACCTAAAATAACAAGGCTACTAACGAAAGTCCTACAAAAATATACTAACAACATATATTTTTAAATCATTTTAACTGCAAAACATTAAAAAAAATTGCAGGCTAAAGCTGCAAAAGGCCTCTTGCTGAAAGAGCGCCGTCTTCCCCCAGAAGTCTTAGGTCGCATTTACGCCGAGTATTGTGATCTGATCAACAGAATGTACGATAGTTACTTAAGGAGTGTGCATTTGCAAAGAGCGCCTTGTATTTTGGAAATTATCAACATCTTTATGAAGAGGTAATATAACTTACTAAATTATAATTTCTCACATACTATCTGTATTTCGAAGATACTTTAAGACAGGTGAACTTAGGGTTGTTTGCGTGGAATTATTCTCCAGCAAAACAAGCGAAATTGCAAACACTGGCAAAGACCGTTGAGATTAATACCCAAGAATCCATAGGTATTTGTTTTGTTTGATTATTGTGCAGGTTATATGAACTGAGAAACGAGTTGGTGCATCTCATCGTGAATGACTATATTTATGTAGATGAAGCTCTGATTGCGTTAAAGAAAACGCCGTTTGATATCGAGGTAATTCAATAATTAGTGTGTCACGTAGAGTTACTTTTCGGTTGCCGTGTAAAGTTGCGGGAAAATCACAGACAAAATCACCTATTGCTTGTCCTAAACATGAATTGTAAGTTGATAACTGAATAAGTAAATCGGTGTGCTTCGAGATAATCAATTGAAATATCGATGAAAACCTGACGTGTCCTTAATTAAGGCCAAATTTCTTTAATTTCGTCCCGTCCTGTTTGCCGGATGCAGTTGAAGGTGTTTTAAAAGGTAAAATTTATACGTAACCTGAGACCTTCCAATGTAGTGGTCCGATATTTTTCAAAATTTTAAGCCTCGATAAAATAAAATAGCCAAGGGGAAAACAAAGTATTGATCCCATCTCACTTTTGCATATGAATTAGAAAACACTCAAAACTGTCAAACTATTAGTGATCTATAAATAATAAGCGTAAAAGATATTCGCCCAGCTGTAAACTGATTTGACGAATAATTAGCTCATGATAGGTCTGACGAATATTACGATGTTTAGTGTTATTTTATGTTTGTAATATTATTCCATTTCTAGATAATAATTCCATACCACTTTCCACTGGAATCACGGCCCGATACAATGGAACAGTTGTTGCAGAACATGTGGACTGATGCCATTAAACGTAAAGATGCACCAAAGGTTAAAGAAAATATATGTTTTTAAAACTTAAGAAATTAATATTTTCTCCGTTTTGTGTTAAAGTTCAGGGAACTTGGAAACCTTGCACGAACTTCTAAAAATATTTGTCAAACCTATCGTTTCGTTCTTAGTGTGAGTGATTAATCTCAATATATCTCATATAACTATTTATCTTGAGTTTCGCCCCTTTCCGATAGCATCAAGAAGTAGCTCATATTCAATCCCATGGAGGATTATATGATTCAGAGCCGCAAATAGCACGCAGAATGATGGAATCTTCAGTGGAAATAATTAAAGGTTTATTAAATTAAATTAAATGTTTAACTCTACATATTCAAAGCGCACAATAGTCTCGATAGATGAAACGTATAAATATATTAGTCACTGTTGATTCACTGCAAAAACCCTCGCATTATGTTAAAATGCAAACAAATAAAGTTTTGTATCAAAGAATTGTTATCAAATTTAATCAGGAATATTACAAATTTTATTTTGCCCCATTTTATTGCTTAAGGCATCATTTCGTAATAAAGCACATTGTAGCTGCAGTGCAGTAGCAAAATTTTTATTTACTGCCCCTTAAACAAAATATCCACGATAACTTTTTTCTGTTCTGCAGGAATTCTAGTGCCTAGAAAGATTGTATCATAGATCTTGACCCATGATTATATTCTAGGAAAAATACAAATATGTTCTGTGATTACCTCGTGATACACGCACAGACAGACTCATGCAGTGACTCGGTCAATTTTTCCAAATATTTATACAAATATGCTTCTTTTACAATGCATAAAAAATATATTTAATTTACATATTTGACCTCATGACAGCTTTATGATTACATTTTTTAGGATTAAATTCATAAATTTATATCAGTATGTATTAACTGACACTATGCTCACACAATCAGCAAAAGTGGATTAAGTAGTTTGTTGTATAAAATTTCCGAAAACCAATGCTTTACACAATTTTATTTGGGCAAAGATCAAATCAGGTGAGAGAAATTAATTAATTAGATTTATGAAACTTACCGTATAAATAACGTCTCTTTTAATGATAAAGATAAAGCAAAATATGACTTAAAAGATTGTCCGCTTTGTAGATAAAATATTGAAGATTAAGTTTCTTAGTGGCCCCAAAACGTATTTCTTTTTTTTATTATTTTTTCAGAAGAAAGTGTCCATACTATTATCCCTGAAAAGTTTATTCAGATCAATATTATTCAGAAGCAGGAACGATTTAGGTGGGTATGATCTGCAACCTGTTAGACATGGATATTCAAATCCATTGTAATCAATGGAGTTTATGACTGAATGCAAAATACTGTAACGTAATTGACTTGTTATTAAATGCTGCGATACAATAAAATTAACCAATGAATTTTTCACAAATCCAATATAATTTTCAGGCAATATTACTTGGAAGATTACAAAGCAAAATGTAAAAGGCGAAAGTTATACTTTTATGACAATGTCGTTGAGGCACCCATGCTAATGAAAATAACCGCTGCAAAATTAATACAGAAAATCTACAGGTTGGACTAGACAGAACAATTACCTTAGACATTAAGTGGAATCTTATTAAGTGATGTATGTATGTGAGTAGGCAGACTTCACACACCTTTGAGAACGTTATGGAGAACACTCACGTGTGCAGATTTCCTCATGATGATTTCCTTCGCCAAAGCAAGTGATAAATAAACGCACATAATTTGAAAAATTAGAGGTACGTGCAGGATTTGAACTTGCGTCTCCTGAGGTAGAGACCTACGTTCAAACCACTAGATTATCACTGCTGAAAGCGTTTCTACATTCCAAAGGTTTTACACAATACTTTTATTGATTGATACGATTACGTTTCATGGGCAACGTTAAGAATAATCTAATTAGCTCAAATTAAGAGATATTGTTCTTCACCAGAGACAAATTTTACATTAGAATTGCTTTCAAAATAACGGAATTTGGAACGTCGATCACAGCACTAAGCATGATTGGATATATTTTAACAGTAATAGGTCCTTCGAGCTGCATTTCTGTGAAACATGTAGCGAATGGGAATTTAGTTACAAAATTATCAATTTAAAACAGCAACTTATATACTACCTATTTAAAAGAAAATTTATTACTTTTACGATTATAATAATTATTAATAAATTCTTTTTTTAGACAAGTCATGACCCGAAAAAGACTGCAAATAAAGGAAATGAAAAGAGATATAATGTTGGGACTTCTCCCTGATCCATTTCGGGAACGGCTAACTTTTGAAGATGCTAATAACAAAGTAAGCACTGTCTATATGTTTAAACAAAACGTTCATAGTATAATCAAGATTTTCAAATAAATAATCTATGTCGAGAGTAGTAGCGAACAAGAATTTAAATTTACTCGTATTGTCGTTCCATGTTTCAAATTCTTGTATTTATGTTCCATGTTTCAAACTTTGCTCGTATTTTTGTTCAACTAAATACTATTAATATATAGTGTAGAAACAAAGGATATTTTTTCAGACATACGAAAGAAAACGTAATATAAGAGAAAAGCTTCGAGAAGTTTACACGAGAGAGTTAGAACGAGAAAAGACAAGGCTAATTGTATTTAAGAAGGATAATCAGATTGATGATATTACCGAACAAGTTCGCGCTTGGTTTAGAGAATGGTCAGTAAATATTTATAGGGGACATTCTGACTGCACGTTAAATTCAGTGGCGTAAGAAGGATCTTTAGAAACACATCACAATTTTATCACACAATACTAGAAGTAACTATTTCTTCCATTGAATTTTTCCCATAACTAATAAAGAATTACTTGGGGAGAAAAATATTTTTTATCAATGAGTCTAGCAACTGGGGTTCTTAAAAATTAAAAACTGTTCATGTAACCATTAGTTAAAGATGACTCAGTAGTCGAGTTGGTTGATATCCTGCTTACTCGTTCCAAGAAAGATCTATACAAAAATAGCTGGGATTAACTTTTATACATTTCATTTAACTAATTTATTTGTATTATTTCATTGGCTGTCCGTTGGCCAGTCGCGTTCGCAGAAGTTTGCAAACGAGGACAGCAAATAAATATTTTGTCATTACAGATAAATCAAATCAAAAGTATTTATTAAAAATATTGACATTTTTAAAGTCCGAAGAGAATCACAGCTAAAATCACTCAAGTTAATTATAATGACAATTAAGTTATAACACCACCTATGTAACACCTATGTAACATACCAAGTGTATCATACCGGATCTGATACTGGACAAGGACATATTTAAAATTACAGTTAAATGTTTGTTCTCTTCGAGGTTTGTGATTGGGTCAACCAGTATCACCCGCGAGATAAGAAATCCCTTTTAATAAAGATACAATTAATTTGATTATTTAAGATGTTTAAATTAAATTATTATTCTTAAGGATTTACGGCTATGGATTTTTCCCTGATTACCCCTATGAATCAGAAGGTGGTACTATAATCGTTATCAGAGGGGATTATCCTACTATAGCGGAGAAGGTTATAGAAGATGAAATATATTTAGCCACGAACAAAGGAAAGACGAAGGAGCAGGTATGTATTTTTCTTTTATGATAATAGGCGACAAACGAGCAGACGAGCAATCTGATAGTAAATGGTCACCCATGGTCATGGGCGACCCCATGGACATCAGCAAGACCAAAGGTATCACTGATGCTTTATTATTATATTGTTATGTGTTATTGAAATAAAATATCAAGGAGTCTTTGTGAAAAAAAAAAAAAAATGAGCTGATGGACTTATTGGTGGTGAACCGGTTGGGAGAGTCTCGGAGGCCTGTAACCTAGGTATCGATGGATGACGCGTTACGATTTAAAAATAACATTCTAAATATAGTCAGAAACTGCTTTTATAATTCAAAGTTTTATGTAGGATTAGAGATTATAGATCAGGGATGTTATAGAGCTCCGTAACCGTAACTGAAACTATCGGATATCCGAAATAAAAATATATCCGAAAC
>DWPT01003650.1:0-14160 GCA_018251895.1 Agathymus mariae mariae | reverse complement strand
GATACCTTTGGTCTTGTTGATGTCCATGGGCGACGATGACCACTTACCATCAGGTGGCTCGTCTGCTCGTATGTCTGCTATTATCATAAAAAAAAAAATTGCTCAAAATCGTAAATTATCTAATATCCGTTACCGAAATTATGGTTACGCCGTTTTTGTGATTAGCGCTCATAAACGCACAGACAAAAATTGCAACAATTACTGTTTTGAGTTCTAGTGCGTTAATAAAGGCCTCTGATAATGGTTTTTCTGATATTTCGTTCATGTATAGAAAGCGATCAGCTAACATTGTATTAAATGTAAAGATTATTTGATAATTTCAAATTTATACATAATTTTAAAACTTTTCAAATACGCATAGTTATCGAATTAAGGTTCTTCGTGCGGGAGACCGATATTCAAATCAGTACTTGAGAAACGAGTGAGAAATGAGAAGTGAAATTTGGAGATTTTACTTAAAGCGAACTGATCATGTTATAGCGAAAGATTTTTGAAGGTTGTTAAGGGTAGAACAGATTGAAATTCACACGATAGCTCACGATAAATTGAAAATTAATCGCTGACTCGGCTTAGACGAACTGGAAGTCATTTAAACTTAACTCAATATTCTGCTATTTTAGTCTTTACTTCAAAATATTTGTATTATTTTATAGAAACAATAGAGCAGACGGACCGCGTGACGATAAGTGGTCATCGCTGCCGATGCACATCCGTTATACCACGGCTAACACAAACTTTTGTCGGTCGAGAAAGAAACATTGAATAAACCCGTTTACAGCAAACGCAAGGCTATACCAATTCAAAGGTTTATATATACATATCTAAAGTTTAAATAATAAATTCAATAAAAAATAAAAAAATTCCTAACCTAACTTTTGATTGTTACACATCTTGGTTAAAGTCCGCACACATTATTCTTCATATCTCCAGAACAGACCTCCTAAATACATTTATATCTCTTGCCTAACCATTAGGAAAGGTTTGGGTCAGTTATTTCTGGAGATCGCATGAAATTTAAAGCGTCCCTTCATGAGAAAGGTCCCTACAGCAGCTGATATGTGGCTCATTTTATAGTGAAATATAGGAGTACGTTTAAATTATTCAGAGGATTAGAAATTAATACTTATTTCATTTGTCCATAATCAGTCTTACCACATTTTCATTATTAATCAGTACTACATAAATTACTGTAGAATTAATTAATACAGTTAACCAGTTTCAATTTGCGAGATAATTGGCTTAACAATGAATGCAATTATAGATAATTCTTGCCCACATTAAACTCTTGCTCACTTTTCAATATAGTATTTAACCACACAATTTGTAAATTTGAACTTAACAATTAAATTGGATATTATATAATTATCTATTTCAATGGTTAACTGTTACGCAACAGCTTACTGCATTGATCTCTGAGTATAATTTATATGTTATACAAATTACTGTTTAGGGGCAAAATTTTCTAAATAATGGCGAAATCGCATTAAACTTAGCACAGGAATACACAAACAGCTATGAACAAGAAAATAGTGCGAGTTATTTTATGTTGAGTTTTGTATTTATTTCCTGTCATTTTTATGGTGATATACTTATATAAATGTACACGTACATTAACTGGATATAAAAAAAACACCATACATTCGAGTATCATCATTAATATATTTTTTTTTTTCAGAAAAGACAGAGGATTACCGGTCTAAGCTGATTAAAGGTTGATCTTAAACGTTAAACAGTCCGAGACCATGATTTAGCTTAAAATTACCTAATTCAATAGATTTACGCAAATCTCAAATAGGCAAATGCCAAAAGGCACGATAAAAGTTAACTTAGCTTTTTGGAAAATTAGTTAATCTGCTGGCTTAAGAGTTTAGCTTTATGAACTCAATAAGGTACTTTATTTTCTAACATGTCTTCTCAAAGGGAGTACCAGGTCTCGAAATTTCAACAAATTTGCACCAAAATGGACATCTATAATTCAACATTGACAGTTTCTTTTTTCGAGCAATCAGTAATCGATGATTCTTTAGATATAGTAAGCATAAGACAATTTTGCTACTTTTACTTACCGATAATTGTATTAGGGTTCCCAAATCCTATAACTATTTATTAGATCAATCGTTCTATTTTTATTTTTATCGTATGAATGTTTTTCGTAATAAAAGTACTACAATCCCGTTAATAACAATTGAAGGCTCATGGCTACTTCAATAATATTTACTAGTTACTCGATGGACCTATTCTTGGGATTCAGGATAATATAAGTTTGTTATATATTACGCTGTATCTACTTTTGAGTTTCAATCGTTTAGCAATTCTGCTCTTGCTGACTAAATGAAGAGACATTGGTTCATTTCACTTCGGTCACAGTAATAGGCATGACGAATGCTATACCTAACGCAGAAAAAATACAGTTTATTTAAGATAGAGAACAAAATTAATTCCCAGGATCTTTCCTATCATACACCTTGATCATCGTCCGTGCTCGTTCAAAAGGATAGTTTGTACGCGAATGCGTTGTATAGAGAATTCTATACAACTTTTGATAAATTATCAACCAATACCCATAAATTTCGTACATTGACATGTATCTTCCTCGATATAACTTTAAGTCACATTTCATCTTTATTGTTATATATTTTAACAACCTTATCTGGATTTTATGAGAAAATTGTATTTGTGTAGGTTCACGACTTTGATGTTAGAAACTCCAGTACACTGAATATATTTGTTACTTTTACTGACTCATTAATGCTCAACTGAAAAGCGTGAAACCAGACACTGAATATTAACAGAAGATTTATTTTATAACAAACAGTTTTTTAGTTGATACACAAACGAAGAATATATATATTTAAATGTTGTCTGCTACATCATAGTTTTATTCTGCCATAATTATATTTAAAGATATATAAATTTCTCACAAAAAATACAATTTTCTCACACTTTTAGTGCTTAAAATAATGCAAGTGCAGTGTTCAATATTTACGCCTATCATATCAAATAAGAAAAAAACTTCACATTATTGCAATACATACCTTATTTCGCAGCCAAACAATCCAATATTCAATGACAACATTACGCTGAGAGAGTCTTAATGGACAAATTTATCCATCGTAAAAAAGGGAACTCTGCAAAAGTTCACATCGAAATAACAATGTGAATCTTAAAACTGACTTGAAACCTTTCACAAGTTATATTTGTAGTAGGTTTCCTTAACGGTAATAAATTCTGCTTTTCTGAAGTAATGTATAATACTTACAAGTACTGTTTTGAAAATACTCAACCTTGAAAACATTCTTTGGCTTCATCTTTGGCAACTCCACGTATTTATACGTATTTGACGTATTTGTACACGTAATATAGGAGGCCTATTGTATTATCTACCACGTTGCTCCAATGTAGTTTGGTGGAGAAGTTAGATTAACCCAACTGTCGGAAGTTCTCAAGCAGACTAAGGGCAACATAGTCTGATGTTTCCGTTGAAATAAAAATTTATGTAATTCTTCAATATTTTATTTTATTAATTATATTTCATTCATAACAATAAGTATACCTGAGGTTTTCATCGTAATAAAGGAACTTGAAAAGCTTGTTATTTTTAACAAGAATATAAAATCTGCTAAAAGCATAATCCTAATGGAATAGAATATAAAGAAAGACCGAGAATACGGATTCTGAAAATATATTTTCACTGCGAGTGCCATAACTTTTATTTATATTATTGACTAGTAATTTATGGTTAAAATTATAACTGCGATTGATAATTGTTACAATAACTCATCGTCGTTAGGTATTGATTCATCTCATCTCACTGTTGTCCGCATTTAAAGGTATATTCCACTAAGTCTTTTTTTATGATAATAGCCGACAAACGAGCAGACGAGTCACCTGATGGTAAGTGGTCATCGTCACCCATGGACATCAGCAAGACCAAAGGTATAACTGATGCGTTGTCCGCCAGGAAATGAGAAGAAGGTAAGAAGGTACTGGCTCTCATGCCCCCAGCCGGAACACGACGAGTCGTTTGGCGGCTGAGTCAAGCAGGAAGGTGGTAGCTAGCCAGGCAGGCTTCCACTAAGTCAAATCTAAATTTTTATATTTAAAGTGGTTATGCATAACTTTTAACCTGTTTTTACTACAGTGCATTTAAGTAGTAGCTCTTCATTTTTGTTTTTAGCTCGCACGATATCAATGACACTCCTACTGATGCCCGTAAGTGGCGTTGAATTCTATTCGTCTTATGGTCCGTCTGCTTGTTGATAAGTGATGGTAAATGATCATCACTGCCTGTGGATAGCCGTAAAACCAATAGCATTATGTACAAGAACTTCCTAATTTAATTGAGTTAATTCATTGACATCCAACAGGAGAGATCACCCATAGCCTCATGTTCAACCTCAAAAATTAATTCCCATTAAAACAGTACATAAGCATTAATTTAGTGTTCATATGTACTGCGGATAAACAAGGTAATTATGAATAACTGGAAAAGTTGTTAACCCATTGTAGAGGATAATAATTCTCATTAAAAGTTCGGCAAGGGAACACTTATTCAAATAGTGTAAAGTTTCGCAAATAAAATGCTTAATTTAAAATATAGTTGTGATTTATTTTACCGTTTCCGTTTATGGGTTATAGTAAGATGTTTACGTATACAACCGCTTACAGTCCGACAGTTCATGTTAATTATCAGTGACCAAAAGTTGGTTGTTACTGAGTGTATTTTTCGGGCCAAGGAAGTTTCAATCCACACTGGTGCAGTATGGATATCTACAGATTGTAAACTTAAAATATTATATTTATATACATTAACTGCACTCTTAAAAACTGTAACTAGTCTTTATCAGGCATTAATAAATGTAAACAGAACCATAAAGAGAAGAAATTCTGTAGTTTCAGAGATTGTCGCGTTCATCTGAACGCACTTATCTAAACATACCGGGTCTTTGTTTTATGCTACATATTATTATATGATAAGGACGCATGGAAATAATAGCGCCGCAACCGGTTCCGCGTAGGTTAGAACTTATTTTGTAATTAGCGTATGTTAGTTTAAAAGTTGTGCTGAGGTTTGAGGTTGTGTTTCGACGTTTTTACTCCTCCGAGTTAAAGCATTTCTTTGAAACTCAATTACGGCTACAGCAATTATTTAAGGATTGTTAATGTTTTCGAGTATAAGTCGCACAATATATTTTACTTACGTCCCTTATAAATTCTTTCAAAGAAATTAAACTTGTTGGACTTAGTCTACAAAGTGCTTTTAAATTACCGCCGATCTTTAACAAAGTGGCACGTCAAGGTGAAATCGTTCTGGTATACATAGGAATCAATTGGTTTATATTTTAATTTTAACATTAAAGGATTCACGAGTGGCTGATTACATATTCATGAATAATTACCGGCTTACTCATGTCGTACCTAAATTTGGGTTCGCTTGACTAATTTCGAACATATCCGAGGTCCTTTCGCAAACTGTTTTACCAGGAGTACGTAATTTTCTTATAATTTATATGGTAAATTCAATTATGAATTATATGAGTATGGTATATATATATATATATATATATATATATACAAATAATGTTGAAGGTATATTTATAGTTATGTTATTTCTCTAATCTATATCTCGTGTTATTAAGGTGTGTGTATTGTAGGAGTTAGTGGCGCTCTTCACATAAGAGTTTTATAAAAGCCTAAAGTTAAGAATGAAAACCTGGCGTGCACAAATTTACATACACAAAGTTACTTACCTTACCCACTGTCTATATTTGTCGCATTGGAAGCGTACAATTTGAAAATGTATTGTCAACGAAACCATACGTGCATAGCGCATGGCTGTGTTTCTATTAAGACGCAAACAAGCGGAGCGAAGATACGCAGAACCGTAACGGCGTTAGGCGGACAGTGTTAATAGTATACGAACTGTAAAGATAAATACATATCACTCGCATCATAAGTATTTGCTTTGTTAAATTATAATTTTCTATCACATAATGACCCTGCTGAAAGTGTATACTACATTATCATGGTGACGATTTTAATACGATGACCCCTTTATATTTTTATTTTATTATTTCCTGTTGCGAGTGGCATGGACGTACAGAAATATGACATCACAAACACCCATGACCCGAGAACAAATATTAATGTGCCACATAAATATCGGCCCGGCCAGGAATCGAACCTGGGACCTGTCGCTCGGCAGGCAGGGTCACTACCAATTCGGCTATGGGGTCGTCAATATTATTATAAGCAGTGGAAAACCATTGTGGATCAGCGTTAATCCTGCTAGGATTAGTAGGAAACCTCCGTTCCCTATCTATGAAAGAAACGTTCTGATGGGAAAATCCGATTACGGTTTACGGGTTTGTTTTCATAAAGTATCGACGAAATGTGTGGTCTCAAAGTTATTTTCAAGAGATCGGTGATATAATATATGATTTTTAATTGTATTTCATTATGATTCCTTTAGAATTTTGTTTTTATGATTGAATTGATTAATTTCTTCGATAATCGGTAACGAGGCCTTTCCTCGTTATCATCTCTAACAGCTCCTGATTCAGCATACAGACCACTTGATGGTATTTGCTATGATAGTATTTACCACGGAGGTAGTGGTAAAGACCTTCATTCACTGGCTCTTCAAAACTACTTATAACGCACTAACAATTAAGAAAATATTTGAGACTTCGATTCAAGGTCGAGGTTAAAGTCGGCGTGGATATAATTATTTACACTTATTTATCAGAAAGATTAAAATATCAGCCACCGTTGTTCCATAACCTTCACAGAAAATGCGAGTGCTCCCAAATCGTTCCCAGCCATCACAAGGAGTTTAGGCGACAAGTTCGTTTCCTCCACTAAATTATAACTGGAGAACACGCCAGCGTTAGTCCTGTTCTTATTATTACTTAGTTGTTAAGCCTTGCTAAAAGTTTATAATTCGCTTGCGAAAATTTTATGCTCAGAATCGCTACTAATCAATCGTCACTACTACTGGACGTCAATCCGCTTTGGAGCATCGTGAAGTAAGCTCTATGTCAAAGGACATAAGGAAATCGAGAAAGTAATAAGCTTATGAAAACACATAAATTCAACACTATAACATTCTCGATCATCTCTTAAAAAAGCGTTGCATGTAAATATAAAATTCATTGAAATGGTCACAAAAACGAAAATAATTTTGAAGCGAAGTGAAATCGAGTTTTTCTTTGAGAGAACGGCGAAAACAAGTATTTTTTGGGTTTTACGATGAATGGAATTTATCTCCTCGCTGTTTTCAAAGCTGTTATCATAACAGAACGGATGTTGCCGACAAAAGATTAAGAATTTAAAAGGATAGACACACATTTCGGTCATTAAATAACCTTATTTTTTTGTCATGGTAATGGAAGTGATTTTTAAAATTTAAACGAATGAGCTGAGGAAAATTTAGCAGTTGCTCATAGAATAAAATTTATTTGAAAGTGGCTGAAAGTTATTGATAAATAATAAAATCAGATGGTAAGTTATATCTATAAGTTAGGTTACACTGGTTTGTTAATTTTTAGCTCCTGCGTCTCACAGGTGGTACATTTGAATAAGCATCTTTCTTCTGACACGGCACCACATATATCACAACACAAGTCGATACAAAACGATAGAAAATTTGATAATCTTGTGTTCAATTGTCTAATGTTCAATATTAAATTCCTACGGTGTACATTAAAGTTGAAGTTTAGCTTGATGATCTGACCTCATTAAGCTTACTTTTTTATTTATCTTTATTCGTCCCTCCCTAGTCATACGATGTCAAACTTTCTTGACCTCCTCTCGTCAATTTAACGTGTATCGTATTTTATGGATGGCCTCTAAGAAGATTTATTTACAGTTCAACTTTACCTATACTTTGCCGAATATCCCCGAACTTCGTGAAATAAATATATTGAAATTAAGTACAGTTAGACTCAACTAACACGTGATAGTTAGCCGTAAATAATCATTTTCTGATACGTAGATTAATTCCAAACGTTTATATTTAGAAACAAACAAAATATAACTTTAAACAATCTAATGTAAATGCAATCGACAAATGTTTTCTAATGAAATTGAAATCTGTCAGAGACAGGCCACGAGAACAAAGAAGCCGGTTTAGTTTAGGTTTTGCTGATTGCAACCAAATACAAATATGTAATGGCTTAGAGGGTTTAAAACTACTCACAATAAAGGGATTCGTAATCGAGACAATTGATTCATTTTGTTGACAACAAAAATTAAAATAGTGTATCACCAAAATATTCCATACCTCTAAGACTAATAATAGATCTCATTAAATATATGTTTTGTCGCAAGTACTTAGCTTCAATCGTATACATTTTTTTAAAATATTCAAATGTTTTTTCCAGTAAAAGAATGTGAGACGGATACATTGTGGAAAGAAATATCTCAAAGGTTATAAAAAGAAATTCGAAAAAATTGTAAGTTCCGTATGATCACTTATCCACCTCTCCAAATACTTAAATTCACTGTATTTTTATTAGCCCTCAGTTACATCTAAGGAGTGCCAAAGCTTAAATATTTTTTCTTAATTACTACTCCATTGCGTATTATTTAAAATAAACATAAAATAAGGTCTTAATCCATTAGAGTGAATACCTGCAAACTGGCAAGCTTGAAAACCTTTGAAAATATTAATCGACGCAAAATTCGATCCTATTGCGTTAGTGATAAAGCACATATTTCATTACTATTGAAATCCGAAAATAAGTAAAAATTGTACGAATTATTAAATTAATAGAATGCTATTACGCTATTCAAAACAGAACACAGAAACTGCGACGCAATGAAAGAAGATGTCAGTGCCAGCCATAGGTTAAAGCTATGTCAGGGCGTTATTTGGAGATACGATACCACGCACTTTCAGCGCTTTGTAAATGTGATAGACATTGCTTGCAGGTACGATCATAATATTTATACATACTAAGTTTCAGAAAAATGATGATGACATCAGCTATTTTGATTAACCGATTATTTTATAAACTATTGTATTTAATGAAATATAATCGTAAATGCAGTCTACCTGATACTGAGTGACTACTGCAGTTTATGCATATCTGTATGTAAACTCAGTGTCCTAAACAGTAGTATGTAATGTGTACCCTGGGGAACTGATTTTGAATAATACCTCATTTGTAAATATCATGGATGCGTTTTTATTATATTTAAAAGCCTCTAGGTATAGGAGCCAGATATATGAAACTGTCAGTTATACGTCAAACTTATATGTATGTATTTTTTTAAATTTCACACTTGATGGTTTTACAATTCTACTTGAATACATTTTTTAATTTAAAACTATACAAATATTTGTGTACCTTGTAAAAAGCAAGGATGTCGATGGGCGTCGGCGATCACGTACCATTAGGAATTTTACCATCTATTTAATCGTTTGTCGGCTTTTATAGCAATTATGTAGATAAGCATCATGCCAATTAATTATATATATGTAGAATAATATATATATTATTATTAGAATAGGTATATAGGAATTAGTCGTGAATTGTACACATTTTATTACCAATATTTGGACCCACTTGTATAGATCGTGTCCAAGAAAAAATCTTGTTTGCTTCTGTAGCCCCATCGAATAACGTAATTTCATACAAATTGTAAGTTGTTTAAAAATATCTAGGATCGCGTTGACCTTTTGCAAATTGCTTCCGCTGACCCACGTTGGGATAGCGGAAAGGATTCCTAATTAGATGGCGATGTACCTTAATACTTATCGATTTTACCTTTATACAGGGTATAATATAAGGGTTAAGGTTTGAAGTGCTAATTTCATGTAAAAGGTTATAAAGATACTTGATTATGTTTTTGAAAAAACCTACTATTATTGAAATTTTACGAAAGGAAACTCATTGCGATTGTTATTAACGAGAATAAAGAAAGAAATAGTTTTTGAAAATAATTTAGAAAGGCTTTACATAAATAAAATGTCAATTCAATAGTTTTTTTAATATTTCAGTTTAACTGATTATCTTATTTTAAAAGGCAAGTATTATGTTCATGCTCTAAAACTTCATTATATATATATATAAAGTTTGTAATATTAATATTTATTGCTTATACACGTTTCCCTAAATTAAACCAATTATGGTGTTACAATGTTTCATGGGTTGGAGATTCACTACATTAAACCAATTACAATGTTTCGTGGGTTGGAGAGCTGATGCCAAATAGTCACACAGGCTTTGATCCTAGGCGAATTCGTGATATTCAATGATTATACTCTCAAGGTATTTTTGACAAAAGTTAATTGTTTTCGGTTTTACTTTTTATGGAAAGAAAAGAATTAGATGAACAATTGTAATTTTTTATGCCTTGTGGTTGAAGTCAGCACAACATTGCTGTGTGAATCTTAGATATAAGAATTATCTGTAGACGTGGTAATAGAATTTTAAATGAGTCTTTACTATTATATAAAATATTAATAACACGCTCACTCTTCGATTTGGGAAAATCCACAGGAACAGGCCCGTCTCGCGGGATGTAAGGTATCCTAGATTACATACATAGGCCTGTATGTATCGCATAAAGTGCATATAGGTTGTAATGTGCTAAGAATTATTTGAGATCGTTCACCGATTTTAGCATTATACGTGTTTAGACAAACAATTAGACAGACAGACATAGAGGCAGGCAAATATTCTAAAAAAGTATGCTTAGGCATCCATATCGATAACAAAGTCTACATTTCCAAAAAAATATTCGATGTACAGATTCAGTTCTGTTACAATTTTATGAAATGAAATAATATGTACTGATGATGTATACATTCTTTCATTACATTTGCAATAGAGGTTAGAATTAATCACTCCAAAGGTTGGATGAAAGAGAGCGCTACATTGAAATGATAAGGCAGCCAAAGACTAGAAAGTCTTGTGAGTTACATATTATTAGTTGTAATGATGTTTTTAGTTCGGAATAAAAGTTGTTTATTAAATATTGAGAGAAAAAACGAGCAGATTGGTTATATTTATAATAATAATAATAAAAGGTAATTTTTATTTGAAATATGTTTTGTTTCAATATTTAGCACCAATGATTCATCAGGGGTATAAACTTATAAAGGGGGATCCATACATTCTAGATTTCAAGTTGAGCCGTGATTAGACGGCAAAAATGATTTAAATTCAAAATCATTTAGGTATTTTCTAAGTACACTTATGCAAGTCCTTTTTTACTTCCACTATGATTTTTCGTATACCAGAGCAAAATTTTTGAATTACCAATACTCCAAAACTTTGTAACATTAGAGGTATATTATTTGAAACTGTCTCCTCATGGGGGCCCGACTTTCAAACTCTAAGGTGTGTCACTGTTTTATTTATGTCTCTAATTTCATTTGATACCTTTGATACGCAGTTTAATGTGTTCCGTTTATTTCTATTCTCTAAAAACGTTTATAAACGTTGAACAAATTAAATTATTACCGCAAATACCGTGCACCGATGGATCTATAACTCCTTGAACGTGACTCGGCAAACTATTTGAAATGTCTCAGAACAAGCAAAGTTGGTAGCTGGATCGTTCCCGTAATTCGCTTTCTAAGTTCATGATATTTAATCGCTTTATTCATAGCCGATCACGGCGTGCGAAATTCATACTATGTTAAAATAGTTTATGGTTATCGATGAAATTAAAACTAACAATTTCAGAACGTTAAAATATTAATAGATTTTATCAGCGAATTTGTTATTAAAAATTTTGTTAGCCGCATATATATATATACATAACAATTTATGTAAAAGTCTCTTCCGTTACAAGTTGATGACGTAAGGTTTCAAATGATTAGAAAAACTTTATATCTTTCATATTAAGAGCAAAAACCAAGCCACGCCCCTAAAGCGCGTCGTTCATGGCGACCCTAACAGAGCAACCTTCATATATCACTGACATAAATCTTTCAATCGCATTAGGCTTATTACGACTATGGAAAGAGTCCAACAGTTCCACTGCAGAGCTACGGTTTCCTCTGACAATGTAAAGAAAAATTGATAGTATCAGGCGTTATATTGCGGAAATTCATTGTTATTAAATTAGTATTAATATGTATACTTCTATAGATGCATAGATACATGCGTAGAAGTATATACCATCATACATTGTGCTTGTGGGTTATTGCAAAGTAAGTTAATACTAATTTAGTTAAGAAAAATGTTTTAAACCACCAGCCTGCACCTCAATAATAACACAATTAAGATTTAAGCATTGAAAATGATATTATGATGAAATTAATCGGTAGTTTCTAAGTTATCCTAGAAAAAAAGTGATAAATCAGAAACAGAGGAAACAAAAAAAAAATTGGGTTCAGTGACAGCCTTACATCAGAATTCGAATATTTTTCGTGCGAGCAAAAAAAGAAAGACGATATCAACCTCAGTGCATTGTAAGAGCTGCTCAATCATGTATCATCCATTCCCCCATGATTTGAAACACCATCTATATTTATATTTTAGCATATATGAGTGCCGATATATTATAAAACAAATAAGCTAAGCATTTCGAGTGACTTGTTCATATTTTGATTTGGCTTCGAGTTTTTTTAATACACAAATCAGACGAAGGCAGTCTCCATATCTTGGATACAAAATTATATGATTAAATATATCTGTAAGAGAAAACTACTAAGAATGCGAGATAAATCTTATCATTGCAAACATGCTAGAGCGTGGAGATGGAATAAGTTATACACATATATTAAAAGAGTTTGATGACATAAATGGCGATGTTTATCGTGAATAAATTATATAAATCAGTTCACGATCTACTTGCGATTAGCATCCCATAGTTTGGGAAAGTTTGGCTTAGACGATGAAGCTAGGAAGATGGATTAGATGGATAGGTATTAACAAATTAAATTACTCGACTGAAACATTATTGACAAAGTTGAGCTAAAAAAATCATATTAAAATGTAAATATCTCTCATACCGTCGGCACAAAATGAAGGAGCCGCACTCTCGACTCTAGAATATTAAATAACTTTTTAAATGTCTTCTTTTTTACATGAGGTGAAAACCAACGTTTATTAAAATGGTAATTACTTATGAAGATTTAATGTACGACGAACATTTAAGTCATCTGAAATTGTTTAATTTCTAATTGTGTCTTTCATACCGGCAAAACAGCTTATGCGCCATATAATGATTAATGTATTCTGGTGACCGTGCAGGTTATTTCCAAGCGTTGCAGGCAAAGTATTTTAAAATATTTAACTATCGATTTTAAGAGGTTGCTAGATAGCTAATATCTAAGCTATAACTATAGCTCGATATTAAAGAATGTAAACATTATGATTAAATTAGATGGTATAGTGCCTAGTAACCTTTATAAGAAGTGACATGGTATCGTTACCTAGTGTGTTGGTCGATAGATTCCACCACAGGAGCTGGAGGCTTGGGCTAAGGGCTAAACACATGCCTTATTTCTACAAAAGAGTTTAGCGACAATCTCAAGCTGAAGTGGTGAGAATACAACATGATAATAAAGAAATGTAAAGTCGGGAATCACCCTTTTAAATATACCAAGTATTATGAAAATAATAAACGTGGAAAGTTTTCTCAAATCTGCCATTTTTTCGATGTTTTGGTTATGATAGAAAACTGGAAATCGGGCTTACAACAGTTTAAATTATAATAATTATAATTGTCATAATTTTGTATATTTTTTATCCCCTGAAATGTTACTATTCCTCTGAGATAACAAAAATAAAAGTCATGGATATTCTGTTTGAAGAACAATGAATAAAATTTGGACTACTTGGTTGCAGTTATTATAATAATTTATTATTAATAAATTTACATGTTTCTAATTCATAGAAATAAAAAAAGATCTCTAAAACAATGCAGATGCTGAATGGCATCGTTTATATATATAAATGGTAGGCGTAAGTCTTCTGAGGCAAACAGAGGGCGGGTTATTTTAAATTATTTATAATTTTAAAACATATTTAATATTTAAATAAATAAATAAATAAACGTTTACACACTCACACCCCCGCACTAGGATACCCTGTGTTGCGGGTGGCGTGTACATA
Organism: Agathymus mariae mariae; assembly: GCA_018251895.1. Lineage (NCBI taxonomy): Eukaryota > Metazoa > Arthropoda > Insecta > Lepidoptera > Hesperiidae > Agathymus > Agathymus mariae. The sequence goes on along the minus strand of DWPT01003650.1, from coordinate 82 downwards.
CACACATATGACATCACAAACATCCATGACCCGAGAACAAACATTTATCTGTCACATAAATGTCTGCCCCGGCCGGGAATCG
>DWPT01003649.1:0-14160 GCA_018251895.1 Agathymus mariae mariae | reverse complement strand
ACACCGTGTTAATCTTGAGCGGTTTATTAAAGTTATTCGTGTGCAAGTCACGACGTGACAACTAATAAAATGATGTTGAGTTATCTATTTGTACAACATATTATGATATAATAGCCAGATACCATTGGAGTTATATTTAACCGGGGCTATATTAGAATGTTCTCATTCAGATAGGTCAGAAAGAACGTAATTTTTACAACCTTTTCCGTACAAGTTGTATGAATTTAATTGCTTAGATTTTTCTGGTATAATGGAATAATACTAACTTTTTTTAATATTACGAAGGTGTCAAATTTGACCGTAATTCTAAACTATACCTTATTCTTTTTAACGAGGATGTATTGGTTTAGTTAAGTTTTAGTGTGCAATTATTTATTATAATTTCCGTTAGAATAACCTAAAACTACGCCACCATAAGAGCGTAAGCTGGACGTCACTTTTAAAAGCCTTTAAAATTACATGATGTAAAATTTTTCATATACGTTACATTGAAGCGAAGGAAAATATTTTAAAAAGGAAAAGGTGCATTCATGCTATGAAAAGGTAGCGACATGAATTATAATGCATTTTTTTTTTAAATTACAGACGACAGTTCAGTGAAGCCTGTGTTCGGATACCCGTTAGAGGAACATTTACGAGTGACGCAGCGGACGATAGCGTTCCCCATAGAACTTTGCGTCTGTACGCTCCACGAACTGGCCCTCAACGAGGAGGGACTTTTTAGGATTGCTGGTGGTGAGTGGGATAACTTGTAATTATATTAATTTCATGGAAAAAAACTCACAGAAACATTGTTAAATACATTGCACACCAAGTACTCAGTTAAATTTTCGGTAGTGGCAAAAAGTAACAACTGTATTGACAGTAGTATCGTTGCATTAATCTTAATGAGATTGACCTACGAAATAACTTAGTCTCTGGCAACACACGAAGTTAAGAGTCAGCAAAACTTAAGTTAAGCAATTGTAATATGGCTTCCAATATGGCTAGTGTGCTGTGACTGGTCATGAAGGTATTGTAAACCTTCGTCTACTATCACCAGGCTCTCACCATAATGGATAAAGAATGTTATGGAATGACCTTGAAAAGTATAGTTTTTCCTATTACCAAAGATAAAAATGAAAATGCAATATTTTTATTAACCCAAGGGTAAATTTGGTTCGAGTCAATTATATCTAGCCATTTTAAAATCGAAGTGCATTCGTATTTGATGGAGCGATACGTTCCTCAGAAAAATCTTAGCTGAAAGAGACAATATTAAATATTGTTTTAATTACTTTTATTGTTATGTAATTTCCGTTTATGTTAATAAAATGATTGCCCTGAAATTTGCTTTAATTACTACTGCTCACAAAAGTGTCTCATATAATAATTCCAGGTACATCAAAAGTGAGAAGAATGAAGTTATCATTAGACGCTGGGCTGTTCAGCGTGCCCCTGCCGCGAGACTATCGCGATATGCACGTGGTCGCGTCCGTCCTCAAGTCATACCTGCGCGAGTTGCCCGAGCCTCTGCTTACATACCGCCTGTACGAACACTTCCTTCTCGCCTCCCGCCACCCCACCGAGCAGGCGCGCCTCAACGCTCTCTGGGAAGCCATCCATCTCCTCCCCGATGCGAACTTCCAAAACCTTAGGTATCTTATCAAGTTTTTGTCTGCCTTGACCCAAAATCAAGCCACTAACAAGATGACTCCCTCGAACTTAGCGATCGTGATTGCCCCCAACCTCCTCTGGGCTGCCGACGAAAGCACTTTCGATATGAACATCACCACTGCCGTCAACTGCGTCGTCGAGTTGCTCATCAAGCACGCGGATTGGTTCTTCAAAGACGAACTGAACTTTTTTATTTCATTCTCGAAGGAAGATCTTCTGCCCGATCAGTGCGAGTATGGTTTCACGCCCAACTTCGTCCAAGGGTACAATCAAACAGCTGCGCTCAGCCAGGAACAGTCCAACGGTGATTACAATAGCATGAGCAAATCTATGTTCGATTATAATCACCAAAATTCCGTGAAGGCCGTCACCGAGATACCCGGCCGCCATTCCAGGAGCAACAGTCACGACACTAGTTTAATATTACTTGAAAACGAGATGAAAAAAGCTCAATCTAACAGTTCCCTATCTGATCAATCTAGTCCACCGCACGGTAGTCCGAAACCAATTATGAGGCGGAAAAATAAACCTCTGGCGCCTGTCCCGCCGAATTTCACGCCGGACAAGAATAAGAAAACGGAAGTTCAACCACCGGCAGTCGATCCTACCAGAGAACAACAGAACAACGCGACGAAGGCCGATGGGGAGAAACCCGCGAAACCTCCACGGCCGGTGATCTCAGACACGGGCAAGGTGATTACGGGTGTGCAAACTATTAATAGATCAACGTACCGCCAGAGCAAGGCGCTCAAAGACGAAGCAGCCAGAAGTGGCAGCCGCGAGAACCTAGCCGACACGCGGCGGCAGAGCCTAGAGTTCGAGAAAGACAAATTCGACTTGAAACCCACGGACAATAGACATGACAAAGAATCGACGCTCGTCGTGAAAAACATGACTGCCCAGAGCGTTGTCGTGAGTCGGATGAAGGTCGGCGAGGTGGCCAGCGGACCGGTGTCGCTCGGTGCCGAGAGGCAGGTGACGGACAAGGCCCTTATGGGGAAAGCCGCTACCGTGGTCAAACCGAGCACTCAGCCGCCGCCTCGTCCGGTGGCCGCACCCCGCACCCTCTTGCCTGCGGGGCCAGTTGCGGTGGTCGCGGAGGAGGGGGAAGTGCAACTACGCAATAAGCCAGCGGTGCCCGAGCGGCCCGCCACATTGCGTCCGCAGAGCTTCCGTGCTCCACGCTCCTCGCTAACGGACGCGCAGGATATCGCGCCCACGGTGCTTGAGCGCACGCACATATATACAGTCGACAAGCATCATCCGACAGTGATACACGTAGGAGAAGCGAGGGCGGAAGGGGAAGAAGGGGGTCGCAATGCTGTGCAACGCACGCACAGTTCGGGCGGGAAGGATGCCGAGCTGGACGAGCCTAAGGGGTTGTCGAACGCGAGCCGTCAGCTGTCGCAATCGGAAGGCAGCATCACAGATGGGGGCACGTCCCCCCGGCCGCAGCCCGCGCGCCCCCCGCGGCCCTTGGTCCCCGCGCCGCCCCCTCCGGTGGCCACCAATGCGCCCCCGCAGCACGAGAGCACCGATCTCTAGTCCTATCTTGACAGTATTACGGTTATTCTCAAGGTGATAAGTGCCGTGGGCTGCGGCGGCGACCCCGTCCGTCGCGACCGAACGTTTGTAGGATACTCGGACGTATTTTTCTAGAGTCTAGCGCTTAGAGGCGATGCGATTTGTCCCGTAGTTTTCTTTGCGAGTGGAATATTTATTTTTGTACAAATGTAAACGCTTGGGTGTCGCGGTTCGTTCTCGCGTGAATCGCTGCGAAGTCACAATTGAAATGTCTTATGGCGGTTGCGTCTATTAATACATTCCATTTAAATTAAATATTTGCCGAAATAATATCATTGATAACCATTATTATTGTACAGCAGGAGTATGTTTTGGTATAGCGAAATAAATCATGCCGGGACGATCCGCGATCTTTCATAAGAGTATTTTTGTAATCATTAACTATCGAAACAAGGTATATCGTATTCATCTGTAACGCTCATCGATAATTTAAAAGGACATTAATATATTCGAATTAATAAATTCGCTAATTCATTGTACCATAAAGACATATCACTTACGTCAATTTCGCTTGTTATGCGTACCATTACGAATATGCTTTATACTTTTTGTACAATGCAGTGTTGCAAACGAGTATTGTGATATTAGGAGATTGGATAACTGAAGCCCAGCGCCGGCAGGGCGGGTGCACAAACGTACCGCGTTGTTTGATGGATAGCCATATTTTTATGATATTTATAACTCGACAGTGCATCACGTACGCGAGTTGCAGGGCCGTTACGTTTCAGTGAATATTATTAATTTAGGCTTAACTATGTTATGTAGTATTTACGATGTTTTATGTGATACGCATTTTATTATATATACTACAAGTATACAAGCTTCTGTTGTAAGTAATAATAACTATATTCCAAAACTAACATAATATTTTATTTACAACCAATGAAAATATTGTTTTCAGCAGATGCCTTTAGTAAACGTCTGTTACGTCTGCCACTTTACGATATAATAATTTCGTTTGCCGACTCGAAGCAGTGATATAAGATTTGGGAGTATATGAGCAGACTGAGTTATAACCTCGTCGATTTTATTTATTCTTTGATGGTTGATATAGAATCCACCAGCTTGGATAATTCTGATAGCATCACCTAAAATCATAGAGTAAAGGAAAAAGTTAATATAACATTATATTCATACAATTTCCGAAAAACCTGGGTTTACATTGATTGAGTTATATACATTTACATTGTCAGGAAATCTTCAATTTCAATCAATTTTCAATCAAAGGAATTTTTATAATTATATAAAATGTATTGGTCGATTGAGATTAAATCGATGACTTACTTTCTGTTGCAAAACATTTGGTCTTCAAACCAATGTCCAATACGGTGATACCAGGCGATAAAAGTAAATAAACTACAGGTGCACCATCAAAAACTTGTTCCAGTTCAGTTGATGTGAGTGTAACAAGAGATTTTACATCTTTACTATAAATGGCATTGGTTGCTTGTCTTGCTTTCGTGAGACCTTCCTCTAAATCAATACAAAAAAATTAAACATACAATAAAGAAAATAAAAATAAAATAGCATAATTTCATTTTCCCATATAATTATGTGTATGAGTGTGTTTTGAAAAATTGCCATTGGCAAATTGATATACTAACCTCCATGTACTAAGGTAGTTAAGTGTTCTGCTAAACACATCTGAGGATATCTCTGCTCTGGGTGGTTCTTATGTTTGAACATTATATCTTTTATTTCTCCTAAACTAAAGAAAGTGAACAATTTTAACAATCTTTCTACATCTGAGTCTTTTGTCCTGATGAAATACTGATACAGACTGTAAGGACTGGTTTTGATTGGGTCCAACCATAGAGCATTTCCTGCAGACTTTCCAAATTTGTCCCCTTCTTCAGTAGTTACTAGTGGTAATGTTAAGCCTGCAAATATATTTTTATTATAGTTATTTGTATAATAAAAAAAAAATCAATTGCGTAAAGAAGAATATACTTAAGTATATTAAATTTGACAAACCATATACATTTTGTTTAGCCGTTCTACTAATTAGTTCGTGTCCTGCACTTATGTTACCCATTTGATCACTTCCACCAATCTGAAATAAGCATTGAAATAATTATTTTTCATTGTTGCACAGATTGTAAAGATAATAGGTAAACAGATAAGTAACTAACCTGAAATCTACAATCATATTCCTTTAACAAATGCAGCCAGTCATATGATTGGAATATTTGGTAAGCAAATTCTGTAAAACTCATGCCAACCTCAGAGTTGATTCTACTCTGTACACTCTGTTTCAGCAACATTGTGCCCATTCGAAAGTTACGACCTATCTCACTAACAAACTGTATTGAATCTATATTTCTATACCAAGTCTCATTGTTCACTATCCTGGAACATTATAAAACAATAACTATTAAATATATGGAACATAGCCTTGGTGAAATCTACACAGCCTTTCAACCAAGCTATTTTTATTTGCCTTACAACATATAATTATACTTTGTTGCATACTTTAATGGCTTCAACATGTCTTTATCTTTGGACCAAATATACTTCTTATGGTTTTCAAATACAGTTTCAAGATTGTTTCTGAGGCATTCAATATTTTCTCTTATGACATCACTTCCTAATGCAATACGGTCTGTACTTCTCCCACTTGGGTCCCCAATGTAGCCAGTGGCCCCACCAAGCTACAAAGAAATTGAGAAGGTTTCTGAATACTAATATTTAAATATAATAAATAAAGCGATAAAGAACTAAACTTTAACATTCTAATTATTAAATATGAACTTACCAGAGCAATAACATTGTGACCGCCTCTCTGCCAGTGTATGAGGTTTATTATTACTAGAAGGTTTCCTACATGCAAACTATTTGCAGTTGGATCAAACCCAGCATAGACACATTGAGGTGATCTATTTAAAAGATCTATTATTGCGTTCCTGTAAAATAATAATTATGTTATAGTACATTATCCCTTCCCTGTGTACTCATTAAATCTTTGACATTCGAATAAAACTTACGCCGCAATATTTGGGAACATATCTTGATACATTCCTCTTTCATTTAGCTTTAGTATGTTTCTACTGTATTGACGTTGGTACATATTACAGCTACTCTTAAAAGCTGGGATACACCGGGTTAATTTCAACATCTTTCAAAAATAACCACTAAATTAAGTATTATTTTAATATATTATAAATAATTTAATGTGTACTTGAAAGATATTACAGTTTCATAAATAATGTCATAATTTTCACTTTTACTTACTGTCAGTCCGTCACTCAATGTCCACCATAGATAATGTCTACTGTCAAAAATATTAATGAAAAAAGTATTCTATTCATAGAGGTATTTTTCTCTATATTCTCAACCTCAGATGTATATTCTACATAAAAGCCAAGATCAGAACTATATATTTGCTTGATAAAAGCAACGTCATTATTCATCATCGTTATCAAAACAAATTACAGCCTTAAATTTTTTTAAAACACAATTAGTTGATAGAACTAACTTCAGACTTTTTTATTCTCCACAACCAGACAATTAAATGACGACGGGATATTTTAAGATGACGACGAAATTGATTACAACTGATATCGTATCAGAAAATTAGTTTTGTTAGCTTTTCTGTCATATCAACTACGATTCCTTGAAAATCAGACCCATTAACATACATGAAAAAAGGTACCCTACATGTAGCTCTGTAAATTCCTCTATATCCTAGTGGAATCCCATTAAATTTTACTTCCTGATTAAGCAGTACAAACAGAAAGACAGACAGATATTTTTTTTGAAAATGTTATAGGTATCATAAAAAAATATATATAAGTATATAGACAAAGCTTTATTTAAAATCAATAAGAGACACTTCAGTTTTGTATATTTGATTACATGTTTATCGATTCTTATATATTTTGTAATACAACATACTGGTATATACCAGTATAAGCCTCGTGGTCGAAATTCAATCACGATAATTTAAAAAAACTGTTTCTATTTTATTCACGGTAACGGATAACACGAAAACTTAGCAGTAGCCAAATTAACAAACAAGTTGGTGGAAAAACAGATGAAAAAAAAGATACTGAACCGTTGTTTGATTATTTACGAATAAATAATTTAGTTTTAAAAATTCTTTTCAACGTTAATACTAAGGCTCGTCAATAGCTATTAAACAAAAAAAATCGGTTGAGAAACTAAAAACGGGTTCAATGGTTATTACATTATTTTCACGTTTTATTATAGATTAAAAATAAGCTTCTATTTATTTCTATTATTTTATCTGAACAAGATTAAATTCTTAATATTTAAAATTTTAATCACCATAAAAATTCCACCACATTTATAACCAACCAATCCATAAATGGATTCATTACTGGATCGTATTAATAACAAATTAATCGAAAACATGCGACAAGTATGTTTATTGATTTAATTATACATTATAACAAAACAATACACATTTTAGGCTTTACTTTAACAATTCTATCCTACGCCTAGTATATATTCCCTAAGTTATTTCCATGGTACAGTACAACAGACTGCTGCTTACCGATAAAAAGCTTTGGACAATTTATAACTTTGTTATTAGATTTTCTTGATTTCAAATATAGTTATTAATCACAGAGATAAGGTCACTGAAATTGAACATGTTTGCCACTGTATCATAAAGTAATGCTACATAACTAATTTTAAGAGAAAAGCAAAATATGGAATAAAAATATAAGTAAATGCTTAGTGCATCTAATAAAACATATTATTTGTAAAGTGCATTCACTGAAATATCTTAGGATGTGTTCAAATTGTGTATTTTTATTTACCTTCCAGCTTACTATAGGTATATTTATAAGATCCATAGCCCAAGCATGGGCTGTAAACATATGCAGACAAGTACATAAAAATACATTGTCATGATATCACTTAATTAATTGGAAATAATAGTTGTATGTTGCAGTAAACGAACATATACATAATTATATTGATTCTGTTAAAATACAGGTATTCTGTTATGTAACAACAAACAGACCGAAATAGACAATTTCTAGCACAACATAAGATACAGTTTACAATTTAAAAACATATCTTATTTCAATAAAAATACAATTTTTAAATGTATAAATTATATTTTACAAGGTACTCCACGGTAAGCAAATAATATAGGGCCAAAAGTGTTATTAGTTTACGATTTAATCTTCAAGTGTGACATTTTTGAACAAGTAAGACATGGATTCTTTGTTGTGGATGCGGCGGATGGCTTCGCTGATCAGAACCGATATGTCGATAGTCTTGATTTTGTTGCACTGCATCTTCTGCAGCTCGTGTGGCACTGTGTTGGTGACTACCACCTCGTCGATGGGCGAATTTTCAATGAGGCGAGGCGCGTCGGACGACAGCAGGCCATGCGTCGCCAACACGTAGATCTTGTAAGCGCCACACTCCTTGAGAACTTCGGCCGCAGCAACGAATGACTGTACGTCATCAATCATGTCATCCTGACACAAAAATAAAAAAAAATTAACCGCTAGCAGACAAATCATTTAATAGTAAGTGGTCACTGCCATTCATGGCAAATTCTTACACAACAATACATTAAATACAAATATATTTTATTGCTGGTGCTAGATAGGTAATGGTAATTAGCCAGATATGAATACTGTCGGGATTAAACTGGATAGTACAGACACCTGTGATCTTAAATAAAAGGCAGCTAGCCTAAATATTTTTTTTTGTTTTTAGGTCAGCTCAAAACAGAAAATGTTAGCTAGAACCAAGGTTGGAAAAAACTTTACCGGCGGGGAATTCCTTATGATTACACTATAAATACGAGTGCCTTTCTTACTAATATTTAATTTCATTATTATTTATGCGACTGATAACACCTCATAAAAATGTCAACTCCAGGACCCAAAAAGCATGCAATTTGGGAAAAAATTGGTTTTGTCAAGCTATTTAGACTCCTAAATATTAATTTATCTTCATTTTATATCCATTTATTCGCCATAAAAATGAGTTTTAAAGCTTGTTTTATATAATGCTTAAAACTTATATTAATCTGCGTTTTTAAACGTGTGATAAAAAACACAGTTTAAATCCAAACTGTTTTAAACATATGTTTGAAAACAACTTGTTTTAATCAATCAACCCTGGCTAGAACTAAAGGTCAATGGAGTCTCTTATGCTCTAAAAATACAAAGTATAACATATTCCGTTTTAAATAGCATGATACAGTAATTTCCATAAAAATAAATTGAATATGAAAGATAATACTATATTCAATATAGATAATGGGTAAAGAAAGTCTTGAGAACAGCTAGATCAATTTGGCAAATTTTTTTATGTGTTCGTAATATCCCCCTGAAATGTTTTAAATTTGAAGGATATTTTTGTATTAAAATGTAAATAAAAAACCGCAACACTCAGTGTAACAGCTAAATCACATGAAACATTTAGCTACATAATTCCCTTTTAGACAAACTGACTGACTGGCTGAAAGACAACGCATAACAAGCACTTTACATAGATGCATTATAAAATAAACATTACATGTACTTAAAATTTTCGTCCAAATTATACTTCTTTTATTATTTACTACTAAATTGGCACTGGGAGGCGTAGCTGGAGCAATGAGCTAGTAATTATATTAGCTAATTATTTTCTAATACTCACCACCATAATTGCTATTCTTCCACCAACATCTCCAACTACATTTATGGGTGGCTTTTCCTTGGCTGGATGAACTGGCACACCCACTGATACATCCATTGTACGAGATCTGTCCACACTAACAAATTGATTTGGTTATATTACAATTACTATTTTGTGTAAAATTATTCTAGACACATTCAAGTACATAATTAGGCCAAAATATAAATAAGGTGCCATATTGTGCATATACACATACATATATATTACAATAAAAAAAAATATAGCTGTGGTAGAAATCCAAAATTTTGTAATTTACACACCATTTACATGCAATTTAAATTTGATAAGAAACCAAATACTTATAAGCTATATGTATGAACAACCATTTTTAGCCATTTTTAGTTCTTGTTTAATTAGTTTACCTGGGCATACAGGGCGGCGAATAACGGCCATCGACTTCATCACTCTCTGCTTCTTTCTGTTCTCCGTGGATGACTGCAATGGCGAGTCGGAGACGCTCTGCATACGAAGTCGCCTTCTTGGCGGAGCCTGGGTTACGTGCTACTATGACAGAGTTACGATAGTCTGGAATCTGCAAGTATTAAATGTACCTAACATAAGTTGTACATGAGTTGCTAAAAACTCTTTTGAAAAGTAGTACAATAAATTACTACTCACTATTACTCTCATTAGGATGATCAGTTTTGTTAATACCAAGAGTTAAAATATTATCTACTTTTCATATATAGAATTTTACCTACTTATCACTCAGTGATAATAATCAAGTCCCACTACTTCTTAGAGCTCCAAAGAACCTAGTCAGTCCTTAACAACATTTTTTATTAAAACACCCTGTTACAATATATTGTTAGTATTGATACTTAGATTGTATCATAATTATTAACTTACACTTTCTTGGATATACTGCAGCAAGAATGGTGATGCTCTTAAATTGTCTACTGGGCATTCATAGAATCCTTGAATCTCTTTCTGGTGTAAATCCATTGTGATGATATGTGTGAGACCAGACTTGCACATCATTTTCGCAAGTAACTTTGTGACAATGCATCCACGTTTCCTCATTTTACACTGTTTGCTGTATGGCAAGTATGGAATAACCCCCACAATAGATCTTGCCGATGAAGTTTTGCATGCATAAGCCATTATTAATAATTCCATTATGTTGTTGTTAACATCCCTGCAAGTGAGTAATGAATGTATGCTTTAACAATTCTTAATTTATTTATTATTTTATATAATGTATTTAGTTATTAATAATGAGAGAGAAGAGTGTGATGCTGATGTTCATTATAGCCATATACTAACTACAATTAAAATATCATTGCTAAATAATTAATACATGGTATGATAAGATAAGATAATACATCAAAAATCCCATTATAATTCTGGATATTTTAATATACCCAACCTATATCTACATAAAGTTGACCATCATGCTGTTAGTCTACCAATTTTGTATGGCTTTGTGTCAATTATTGACATCATAAATTTGTCTCATAAATAATGTTAACTCTAATGGTGAAAAGATTATTGGTCAAGCTAAGTATCAAAAGTTTGTTGTTGATGAAGGCATCTCCCATAGCTTCTATCTATGAGTCTTTTAAGTCCACTGCTAGGTCCTCTGAATCCAACGGCTCCCCACGGTTGGCCTTAGACATTGCTTAACAAATGCTATCTGATGATAAAAACTAGGGTAGACCAGTTAAATTGACAATTTATTAATAGTCATCCATCCCATTACTGATTGTGCTTGCAGATACTTAAATTAGTCAATAATTTAAGATCTACACCAGTGATGGGCAAAGTATGGCCTGCGGGCCAACTCCGGCCTGTGAAAGTATTTAATCTGGCCTGCCGAGAGTCCACCGTCATTACACACAAGTGTGTAATGCCGTAATGTTTTTATAATAATATGTTTAAAAGCTTTAACACAAAATGCATTTTTTCTATAATTCTGGCCCTCCTCTAGAATTTCTTAAACTCTGTGGCCCCTAAATTAAAAAAGTTTGCCCACCGATGATCTACACATATAGCATAGCATACTATCAGGCTTGGAACCCACAATTTACTTATCAGTAGACATTATTTAACTCTTCCATTTTACTTCTTTGGAAAAGTGATGGTCAAATAATATATTAACTTGCTATATACAATCTTAGACTTGTTTTTAACTATTGTGTTTTGACTGTCCATATTTTAAAACAACCATAACCATAACTACAAATAAATGTTTGACAATAATACAACCAAAATTACTACAGAAATTAAAGATAGTATTAGAGTATACAGTACTTGAGATAGGGAGGCAACATTATAAACATTTATCAAGTTGGCTTGGTCAACTAGTATGCTATCAAAATAAATAATGAATTTGTTATACTCAAAACACAATCACTACATTGAATATTGAATGTCACATTGTATTCCCATGTTTTTACAATATAGCTGCTTAGTACTATAAAGTTCACACACTGTGTAAGATATTGATAATAAACTTCCAAGTATACAATGTAAATAATGATGAACAATAGTGTAATTAGCACTTACTTTGTCCCAGTTTGAACTATGTATATGTTTTTGCCACGAATTGAATCGGCGATTTCCACCATAGTCTCCCTATTGGTTTTGTGATACACTGAGCATCCTCCTTTGCGTACGCCTAGCCGACTGGAAATCGAAATATCACCTTGTTAGAAGGCACGATAAGGTTACATTTTATTGATATAACTTTCAAATGGTTACTACAGGATTTTTAAAGAAATAACAGACGAATTACTTCGCAATTAAATCAGCCAACTCCGGGTGCGAATTGCCACTTATAATAACGATGTCTGACGTGGAATTACACTCCATAGTGCACTTGCGAGAACTATTTGTGTACCCTACCAGCCTGTAAATAAAAACACAATTATTTTCAGTTAAAAGTTTCTTAAGCTAAAAGAACTAAAGAAAATATAGGATATGGGCCGACACGTTGGATCAACAAGAAAAACAATAAACCTGGTTTTGTTGAGTAACATAATAACCTGATGGCTGTCTTGTTATAGTACTACGGCAGATTTAAATTTATATGGGCACTTAATACTAATGCTTCGGTGAATATAAAAGCTGAAAGAAAATATGTTCAATAATAGTAAAGCGGTACTTAAAAATGTAAGAATCGATAATAGAAAAAATCTCGAAATGCCTAGAAGAAAACGTATTATTCTCAATTTCTAAATAGAATTGAACATAGACTAATTCATAGAACACCATAACGCCTGGCAAAAACGACTAAAGACACAGTGTACATAAACACTTCTGAAGTAAAGGTGTTGCAATAAACTACAAATAAAATATAATTATATTATAATCTATAATACATATAAAGCTGTTCTCTCCATCTCATCTAATGCTTTTGGCAGTGATAACATGTGTTCTAAAGTGCTTTTACGTATTCTCGATTTACTTCTTCCTAGTTTAATTCATATATTTAACTTTTCCCTCAGTGCGAGTTCCTTCCCTTCATCTTAGAAACTAGCTACTAGTACTAGCTACTACTGGAACACATAGTTCATAAGCAAGTACATAATTTTCTGAACTCTAACAACCTTTTAAGTCCTTATGAATCAGGTTTTCGTAATGGCCATAGCATTGTGTGTGCGTTGCTGAAAGTCACTGAAGATATTCGATGGGCTATCGAAAAGAATTTGTTTCTGCTTGACTTCAGTAATGCATTTAATTCTGTCGACTTTGACATCCTGCCTGCTTTTCTCCATTCCTTACATATTTCTGCGTCCGCCGTTAGTCCTTTTCTGACTTGTATGCTGTTAACACGGGTGTTTCTCAGGGTGGTTTCTCTCTTCTCTTCTTTTTTCCATTTTTATTAACTCGGTTACTTGGTGGATTTCATCGAAATCCCATCTCTTCACAGACGATTTACAAATCTATCAGCATTTCCTACTTAAGGACGTTGATTCTGCTATCACCTCGCGCGCATTAATGAGTGGTCGTCCCATTGCTTTCATTGTCAGTGTGAAAAACCTTTACTTTCCATTCGCTTAGATTCCTCCAAAATTTTCTACCTTTGGAAACTAAAATTTCTATAGCCCATGCCCTAATCTTACCCATTCTGGACTACGCTGATGCTTGCTACTTAGATGTCACTGAGGGGCTGTTAAATACGCTAATAGCGTTTGTAAAACTTGTGTATACGCTTTATTTTCGGTCTTAAGAAATTTGATCATGTGTCTCACTTCCGCAACAAGCTCAAGTGGCTCCCTATTCGTTACCGTAGGAACACTAGAATAT
>DWPT01003648.1:0-14161 GCA_018251895.1 Agathymus mariae mariae | reverse complement strand
GGAAGTCTGAAGACGGTATAGACAGCGAAGAGGAGGTCCGCGACGTGATGACTGATTATCCTGGCATGTATGATAAACTTCACAAAGAAGAAATGGGGTATAGGAAAGGTAAGATTTACATTGTATTTTAAAAGTTGCTGGCAAACAATAGATATCACTAGAGAATGTTAAAATACCTTATGGACACCTATGTTTTGAAGGTTTAATGATAGTTAATAATAATAATAATATACTCAATGTAAATGTGAAAATGACAAATAGAAATTTGGTGTCGTTGATTGCACTGGTATTTGCTATCTTCACTAGACTGAGGAGCAATTACATAAACTTGAGCGCCTCCAAAACATAAATAAGGGTTATATTTGGGTTAAGAAAATATGGCCATGTTTTTGAATTTCGATCCTCGGGTGAGGATCTCTCTCCGGATTCGTCGAAATGATCACGAACCGTCATGTGTGCTATTAAAACCTTCCAGTCGTTCATATTTGAGGCAACAGTTTCAATATGTTGCTTTATGCAATTACCATATTCTTCGGTCAATTTATAACCCACGGCTCCGTATTCCATTACGTTTCATCTTTCTCTATCATTTAATATTCACTATCTCAGCTTTTGATCTATCTAATAGGCCAATAATCGCAGACTAACTTCTTTTTTCCCTTTTTATTATCAATTTATTCATTTTCTTTCGTTCATTATTTAGTGCCTCCACTCTTTTTTCTTTTCGATGTCTTATAACCAAAGGTTGTCTGTAAGAGATCACTCTAGCGATAAGAGCCCCCGTTGGTTCATTTATTACAAGCTGAACTTTTTATTTCCCCTGTTAAGGTTATGATGTACAATTAATAATATTCTATCTATGTCAAAAACTATTCCACTGCCACCAAACTGCCTACTGCTACCGAAAATACTCGGTTGCCATCCGTGCGATTTACAGACAAGTCTTAAAATAACTAAAATATCCGTAAAAATGGTTCTCCCTCGGAACATCGCATTGATCACAAGTCCAAACTGGCCCACTGCTGGGTTCAGATCGTGTCTCACGCCTTATCTTCTTTTGATATGTGTAGACTAACTACGACCAGGAAGTATGATGTTCTTTAATCCTTTTAATATCTGAGAGGATATCCGACCGTGGATCGCACTGGATTAAAAGTACGAATGACCTTTTGAGTTGTATTGATATTTTATAAGAAAATTACTATTTAATGATAATCCCCGGAGTTATTATCTCCTGTAGTAAATTATATCTTTCGACCTGGATAACGTGTTCTCTCGTAGTCATTCCCTTAGTCTGGTAAGGTTACGGACGGTCGGACGTTCATACCCATGTCTTTCATTCTTATTACCTAATAATACTTAACAGAAATGTTGGGTTCTAATTAATATTTATATTAATAATATCTTCGAAGTGCCAAAATGAACTAAATAATGGAGAAATCTAATCTAAAAGGTTTGGTTGCAAGTTTGAACCCGTTAGCGTCCGTCTTCAGTTTTACATGAAATAAGGAATAAACGGTGTCGAGATTCGAAGAATTTTTAATTTAAAAAGCAATATGCCGTGCCATCTATTGCTATTGTCCAGTTGAAGTCTACGACCATTGGTTCGACATCAGGTTATAGGTGTGATTATTTTCGTCTTCGGAATTTTTCAAACGATAAAGAGTTTTGTGGTGGTACTGATCAATGCAGAAAGGGAATCGTGAAGCTGGAGGGTAGTTTGGCATTTTACGTGTTCATAGAAATCCATTAAAGTCATCGTAACAATATTATAAAAATCCACAGGATTCAAATCCCTTACGTTGACACGTTTTCAATTTATGACCATTTAAAACAAATTCATTAATAACACATTAAGTTGTCACGTGTAACGAACTTTATTTTATTGTTTTAATCATAATTATAAAATATAAATTGAACGTATTTTTGATCGCAGAGGAGCTCAAGAAGGTGTACCTGGTGATCTACAACCTATTCCAGTTGGTAGGGTTCATGTACGTGCTGTCAGTGATGTGCGTGCGTTATGCGAAGCTCGGATACGACTCCGTGACGGATACTTACGAGCACGTCGGCGCCGCTATGAAGTTTCTCCAGCTGTTGCAGTACCTGGAGGTCATGCATCCTCTGTTCGGATACACTAAGGTGGGTTTAAATCATTATCATTACAGCGGTGAGCAAGTACGGATTGGCGGACTTATTACAGCTTTGAAAATTTTATGGAGAACCCTCATGGAGTCGAGGGTTTATCAGTATATATCAGTTTTTGATTTATTACCTTTGAATGACGACACCATAGCCCAGTTGGTAGTGATCCTACCTGCCGAGCGAGGGGTCCCGGCCGGGGCAGACAGTCATGTGACAGATGTATGTTTGTTCTCGGGTTATGGGTGTGTTTAACGTTTATTTAATTATTTAAATTGAGTGTCAGAAAATTGTAAATGTCTACTTTACTTGACCCCACTGTCATTTAAATACGGTAAACAATGTTCGGTACATTGTATTTTAACCGCGGAGGTTAATTTTAAAGAACATATATGTACATTACACTACACTTTTATTTTAAGCTCCTTTTTTCTTTTAATTATGAACTGTATTTTTAATTGTAAATTGTATTTTCTTTAAATAAAATTTAAACCTCTTAAGACAAAAATCAGAAATCTGGATGTAGTGTTGAAACACGTAGCTTTAAGTAACATTCGAAAAATCAGGGGTTTGATTGTCTCAGGGACAGACAGCTAACTTATGTACTTTGCTAGTGTAGCTAAATGGTAATAGCCAGTTAGGTAGTCCAAAGTAGTCTTTGTGCGATTGCCAAATACGATTCACGCGCGAATGTAGATACGTACCAAATCTGCGGCCATAAACTTTTCGACAATTATAATTGGCATTGTTTTTGGCATTTTTAAAGTAGATAGACTTTGTTATTGTTATAGATGCCTAATTTATTTATTTTTTAAATTTTTGACCGTCCGTCTATATACATAGCACTTAAATCAGTGAACAGATTTAGATGAGTCTCGGGTTTTTATCTAGGATACTATTGATGCGGGGGAAAAGTTCGCGTGAATATTTCCAAAGCAAAGTAACGAAAGGTTACCAGTTTCGTATTAAAAAGTAGGAACGTTTTACTGTAGTGTCAGGACAGTAGAATAATACACGGCACATCCGGACAACACTAATTTATTAACTGATACCTGATCTTTACGGACCTACATCATTTTAATATTAATATATCTGCACCCCACTTATACAAGATAATCATCAGAAAAAAGATGTGTTTCCACCATCGACATAATATAGTATGGATACAACGAACATACATATTGTGTGATTTGATTTACTCTGCATCGTTTACCAATGCGTTATGACTAACCAGTAGTGGTAACCTAACGGTTTGAATGTGGTATGACTATAAAGCGTAGGTTTCTCTTCACCGTGCTGCACGACTTCCCGTGTAAATATAGAAAGCTTGCTAAATAGAAACAATGTGATTCCGTGTACCTAACGTCTCCTATAGCTTGGTTATTAATTATTTTGAGTAATTATTATGTCAATGATACAAATAACAAATTATTTTGACTAATTATTATGCCAATAATACAAATAAACAAAATGTTTTGTTCGAAATATGTTTCTGCACTTTTCGAACGTTAAACTATGCCTTGCGTTCGTGTTGTCTCCAGGGTAGCGTTCTGGTGCCATTCCTGCAGGTAAGTGGACGCGCCTTCATCCTGTTCGCTATGATCGAGGCGGAGCCCCGCATGCAAACCAAGCCCGTCGTCTTTTACCTCTTTCTCATGTGGAGTGCTATTGAAATAGTTAGGTGAGTTATTTTCTTGTATACATTTTCTTAAGGTTCTCGGTACACCTATACGTACAGTCACACACATAGGCACATGTTAGTTGTATGTACACAACACATACACAAATGAAGTGATGCGTGAATGTAGTTTCTGGCAATTAAACTAATAAATAAAACACTTAAATATTCAAAAGGCAAACTAGGTTTATGCTATTACAATGCGATGACAATATTTTTGTTTATGTCAAAAATATATTTTCATATATTAATCAAACGTGCCTACAACTAGCTTATAATCTATATAGGCTCTGGTGCTGGCAAAAGGAATCTCTCTATCGCATGGGTATTTTGGGTATAAAATTTTTGACGCATAGGGTTTAATCAAATATAAATAAGTACAAGCGCTGTTACATTAAACCAACAATACAGTCAACGAGCGGGTTTATCGCAGCTCTCGCCTGACGCCTTTTTTACCTGTTATAAGTCAGTGCTTCACTACAGTTCCACCGTTGGTTAGTTGTGCAACGTGGACTGTGGTTATCGCTTACCATCATGTGGTAATAACGAAAAAAAAAAACTTCAGACATTAGTATTAAACTTAAAATGCAATCAATATTTTTGTCTTTAAACTTTGTTTATATTTTTACGGAAGGACATAGGCGTGCATCAAGTGACTTTAAATGTTTTAACGGTGGAAATAAACTGGGTTTATAATTACAATATATCTGCGAAACAGGTACCCATTCTACGTAACGCAGATATATAAGAGAGAGATTTACCTTCTCACCTGGCTGCGATATTCCATCTGGATACCTCTCTACCCACTGGGCATTCTTTGCGAGTCGATAGTCATCCTGAGAAACATTCCCTACTTCGAGGAAACCCAAAAGTTCACCGTATCCCTACCCAACGAGTACAACTTCGCGTTCCACATGCCGACGTTCATGAGGGTCTACTTGTTACTGCTGACTGTGCCGGGAATGTTCCTAGTAATGGGGCATATGCATAAACTGAGGAAAAGTAAGCTCCAGTCCAAGATTGTCATCAGGAAGTCGAATTAGATGAAGAAGATGATTGCAGCAATAAGTATTGAAAAGAATAGATACTATAAGCCGCTTCTCCTAGCATGCCCATAATTGGTGTCACGCACCAACTCTCCACTTTTCGATGTTTCCAAACGTTGGCGGTGGCAAATGGTGACTATAAAAAAATGCCCTTGTTCCATAAACTTTTAATTGAATAACTCACCTAGAGATGTTTTTTCGTTGTGCACATCGACTAAAAGCATTAGGTGACATTTTCGCTCATATGATAGACAAGCTCGGATGTTGATGCTTTTTTCGATGATAATGCGGCATGGTATCTACTGTCTTCGATATATTTAATTACGGTGAGTTAACGTATTAATTAGAACACTGATCAGTGTTATATAAATATGCTATGTAAGCTATTATGGACAGATTTCACGCCTAATTAGTTTGTGTTGTTTTTATTTGATAGCATGGTTTATTAATGGAGGAGAAAAATACACTGGGTTCGGGGCGGGGTCCAAGTATGTTAGGTTCTGTGAGATCTGGCAAGGTTGCGCTGCATCGAATGATCACAAATTAAAACTATTATATATATATATATATATATATATATACTATTATATATATGTATATAATTTGATAGCGTAAGATAGATGTGCTAATGTGGTCTTCGTTACATCAATTCGAATTAGATCGAAATTGATCTCAAGATATCGCAAATCCAAATTCTATAAAAATTGCTCCAAATTGGCTATAAGTTTAGTTGTGTTTAATGCAGGTAAAATTTGTGTACCGAGTGTTAAACTTCGACCGTTCAATGTCACACTTAGCCCTGTGCTTCTGCAGCAGCAGTATCTCGGTGCTAAGATAATTATAGTAAGTCAAAAATCACTTATATATATTTGCGATATATTTCCTTAAGCTTCCTTCGATATATGTAATCAAACATTTAGTAACCGTTGTCTTATTTATCGACAATACTTGGGTCTATGTACAGAAGTCATGTGTATAGATCGTAGTATAGTATAACTGTATAACTGAATATAGTAGAACTGAATTTGGTTCGACGAGACTACCAAATATAATAGATATTTATATTACAAAATTCAACATATAAGTGTTCATTGTAAATAACTATTTCGTCTTATTACATACGGATACTAATATATTTCAGAGCTTAGTAATGTTTGCAAATTAATTCTGCCGTTCGTACGATAAGTGTTAAACTGGCATCGAATTACTATCAAGACGCCATTAGCATTTAATATAGTGAATAAACCAGATACCCACGTATATTTCAACCATAAAAGGAGTAGATTGAATTAATTATGCTGATTATGCGTGGGTATGTTTTTGACACCCAATATTCGTGTGTTGCACTTTTGTTAAATACGGTACTCCATCCACGGTTTATTGAATTGAGGTATGAGGTAAAGTTGTACACTTTTTTTTTGTTTTTGAATGTAATCTGTCGAAAACTTCCTTATAGAGCGCCACCTGGCACATCGGGTCACAGACACGTCCTGCATAACTGAATAACTGACGCACGGAGTGCATGTGTTACGTATCAAACTTATTAGCAGTTGATTCATTATACGGAATATCATTCTTCTCGCCGTCCTTATTAATATTTTCATATTAGGTATATAAACTTATGAGGCTTGAAGGTTATTTACTAGTATAATGTATATGTGTGTGTACACTTTAATGTAAGAACTTACTTCGCTTCAAAAATTCCACGACTTACGTTTACGTTGAACGGCAACCGAAATCATTGTTATTCGTCCCTTGTGTGTTGAATAACTATGTATCTTAGCGGTGGGTTGTTGGGATAAATAATGTGGAAAAACGGGGATTAAAAAAGATTTTATTATACGTTATCAAAAAGACGGAGGGCGAGTACAAAAGAGGAACCGAGACGGATACATACAAAACGTCAAAAATATGGCACTGTCAAACTAAATGACAAGATTGAATTGTTTTTATAACTATATATAATCTGTTAAAATAACAAGTAGGTATTACGTAGGTAAGGTAATACATGCTAACGTCCAAATTGCATAAAACGTAGTAAACATTATCGTGGCTACATAATTTCTATAAACTAGCAAACTGCGCTCGCGTCACTTCGGAGAAACTACGTTTTACGGTAAGAAATAGTACATTATATTAAATTGATTCGTAACTTTTTTATTTACGAATGGATTGAAATGAAACGAACTGTAAATTTTAAGTGACGCTTACTGCAATGTAATAGTGAAAACTTTACAGGTTTCATTTAATTACGGAAATCGGATAATTTTCCGAGATTAGCTTGAACAAACGCACAGACAAACAAACAAAAATTCCAACTATTGTTTTGTGTTATATTGCGTTAATAAATACCTCTAGTGTGTAGTAGTGTTTCTCATATATCCTTAATGTACAGAAAGCAATCAGTTAGAATTTTATTATATGTATAGATTTATATATATGATATATAGCCATTCATCTGAAATCTTTCAAATGGTGAAAGAAGTTTCAAAGGGTTGCCGTGGTACCGGAGATTACCCTCCGAAAAAATACAGACTCGCAATATTTTACCGCTCTCTTTATAATATTAGTGTAGAGTTCGTAAATTTCATATATTACCTGTTTTATTTTTTGGGGATCTTTTTTCTTTGTTAGTTAGTATATGTATGTAGTATGGTTAGTATAGTAAATCTTAAGTTACAAATATGCAAAATATTAACTAAATCTGTTTGTGCACACGTGTCGTGGCACAGACAAACGGAAATTAAAATTAAAATATGTTTTAAATTCTATATCGGTACCTAAGACATTAAAGCTTTGCCCCTTACAGTTTTATTACTACAAGTAGTATAAATTATAGTTTATAATTGTTATTATAAACTTTTTCCTGTTTGAAACAGTCACCGGATCAAGGATATTATTTATTACTATTGTATTTCTTGTACGCGGTTTTGTACCTGCATAATATTATGTTAATAACTGGTCATTTATAATTTTTGTGTGCAATTATTGTGTTAAATTGCTTTGAGTTTTATATATGTTGTATCGTTTGAAGTATAATATGAACAATGATTTCGTTCATAATATATAAATTCAACGAACTGACAAGTGTCGTACCTTAAGGCGAGGGTTTCCGTCCACTGTAGGCATTGTGGCAGCTACCCCGCCCCCTTGTCAACGAGCACAACGCGCGCCGTGTTTATCTACGATCGCCGCATGTGCCGGTGGTTTAACTGTGTTATTTGCACTTGGCTTGTACCTAACTATAGTTACCTAAATGAAAAAGTAACGAAACTACAATATTACTGTCGGAAATTCGATGGCGCGCTGCGAATCGACGATTTACCTAATTCCTCCTTCAACGCGTTCCGCTCGGGCCTAAAAGTAATGCGGACGCGCGATTTGCGTATCGTAACGGTAAAAATATTATGTAAGTGGATGATTTTTATGTTTGTATACGACATATACCTTAATATTTTTATACCATCTAGAAGCGGTTAAATCTCGAATAAAACAACAATTTTATATCTGTTTAAACCTAATTTTGCGATTTTTTTCGTTGCAATGAACTAATGGCTATCGTCTATCAAGTGACCAAAGACCTTAGACCAAAGACTAAAATAACATTCATTTTTTATTTATTTATTATGTACCATTTATGAGTAAAAGACATTCAAAAACACCATTTGTTCGGAAACCCTCGCCTTAAACAGTGACTAACACAAAATTAAGTGTGTTATTTCTTTTTAATAAAAGTAGAACCTTTTCATTTTTATGTTCTAGGATAATTATTTGTACATATAATAAGGTTTACATTCGTTGTCCCTATTTTCAATTAGGAAATACATTACTAAGCGATAACTGTTAATCTATTTATGGCTTACAGGACCGCTTTAAATATATACATATATATATATATATATTATACCTGTATCGTTTAGTTTTCAACCAAAGATTTGTTGTAATTTCACCTACTGCCTACCTCGTCCGAATTCCATACAATGACGGCAATATGCACACTGTTACATAGTGGCTATCAATATACATAGACATATCTCAATGAATATATACCTATAAAATACCTAATAAGGCAATAATTCACTGTTGTATTAAAAACTAACTTATTTATTTATCATGCTAATTCTAAACATTATAAGATCATAATTTGTGCAATATTTCTACGCTCATCCTAGTTTTCTCATAAAATAATTTGCAAAGTTATCGCAATAACTTACCACAGTGTTAGCTTATCTATCCATTAAATCTACAACTTGCGTTGTAATAATTTTTTTGTAAATTCAAAGTAGTCTTGAATTTTTTGAAACCGGTCAAGGTTTATAAAAAGTTTGGGCGGTCACATCGAACTAAACGAACAGAGCAGCGTCCCTGTCACCGATGTTGCCAGTCACAGTGTACCTGCGACCGACCTCAAGTACTGGAACCTTTTAAGGGAGTCGATACGTATTTATTGAACCTGCGTGTTCATTTGTCACAACCATAGTAATGTTTTCTATAAAGATTTGTCATTGTTGTAGGTGAAATTTAAAAATTTATGTGATTTCATTGTTAAAAAAGTGAAATATATTATTATGTATTTGTTTATCAATACATGAATCACAATTATTATTGTTATTGAGTTGTTTTTGTATATATATTTGTCACCAGATTCTTAATAAAATAAAAGTTGTTTTATCTATACTTATTTGGTGTTTAAATAATATTAATTAATTACATTCAAAAATACCAACTTCTAGTCCGTAGTCCACCAATTAAGTTGTATAAAATACTAAATTTTCAATTCAATTAAAATTTGGGCTTTTGTGTTTAAGTGTATTGCCAGGTAACCATGTTAGATCGGTAGGAGAGTTGGTTGTTCGTAATTATGATAATGTGGCGCAGTGAGAAATAACCATATTTAATTCACTCTGTAAATATACTTTACCTAAAAGGGGCCCACTCCCCTTCAATTAACCAAGTTTGAACAGCTAAAAAATCTTTAATGTAATTGAGATAGAACCCTCGTTCCTAGAATAATGATTATCTATACAAAATTATACATTATACAGTCGTAAGGATTGTTTTGACTCTAAACTGATCATAGCTCTTGGTGGATAAAATCTCAGTATAACCATTTGGAATTCATAACGCTAATTTCATTGTGCTGTATTCTTATAAACAGATGTGGCGTAGACGAACAATCCCTCCTGTTAAGGAATGCTGGGCTCTGTACCATCCAATTTAATCCTAAGAGTACAAGTAGTGGCGGGAGTTCTTTATCTATTTTGTTAGCTACTGTCCTTTTAAAACAATGATTCAGTGTAAAAAATAGTGTAGTGTCAAAAAGATAGCAAGTAAGCAATCTATGTTCCCGCTAGTGTTGCAAGTTGACGAAAATATTGAGTCTTTTTCGCAGTAACCGAAGTTTGTTCTGTAGAATTAATTTTATAGTAAAAAAGCGTGCGGTGGTTGATATCAAATGTTGTAAATACTTCTTAGATAGCCATAAAAATACAATAAAAAAGCACAATCTATTTTAATTTTATTTAAGATTTTTGATATTGTTTATAAGATCGTTGAATAAAAGGTAGCTTTACATAAACCCTTGTTATTTTTAACGGTTGCCCTTTATATCTCTAATATAAAATTCGCTAGAAAACATAATATATAGTAAATTAATTGTATTTAAATAATAAACAGGGTTGTTATGGATATGAATTTCGGATCTGGATTTAATTAATTAAAATTAATATTTTACCAGTTTCTACTAATACGGTACTAGCAATATAAAATTATTTGGTATAAATTGTGTTTATTTTTTATTTTTTTTACATAGGATAAGTTAATACTTGACAACAATCCCACCTGATGGAAAGTGGTGATGAAGTCATAAGATGTTGGACGCATTAACTTATAAGAGCCTATTCACTCTTTTCTTAAAGACTCCTACGTTAAAAGAAGACGGGAACACCGACGCGGGTTATAATTAATAATTCTAGTTATTATTATCACAGAAAAAAACAGTAGTCTTAAAAAAGGAATAAAACTAAAAATTAAAGTGACACGGCTAGTGTATCAGCTTGGCCGTCGAAAATCTATTCTTTGTGTTTCTTTCACACTATACCCCTACCCGAAATTAGTCAAAACTTTTTTTATGGAATTCAGTTACGGTTTCAGATATATTTTTATGTCGGGTATCCAATACTTCCGGTTACAGTTATGGACCTCCATAATATCCCCGATCATAAAGTAGAATTGGTAACTATGAATAATTGTAATCAATAGACAACATAATTATATAAAGCAGTTTTATTATTTAGCAACTATATAAACTAACAAGGCAATAATCAGAATTAAAACAATGTATGTAATAATTGATATTTTCCTGTTGCATTAACTTTTGACTCATTGTACTAACTTCATCGATTTTCTTTGTAAAGTTGACTGTCTCCTAAAGATAGCTCTGTAAAACATATTAAGAGACCAGCTTGATGTAGGCCCTTTTGTACCATTCAGCTGGAGAGCTATGGGCATAATATTCATCGAAGACGGGTTCCACAAGCGCATCAGGAGGTACTAACTTGTATACTCTTTCACCATAATAGGTGCCGACCTGGGAAAAAATTATGTTCATTAACAATAAGCACATATTCCCTATGTACACATGTATATACACCATAGATACAATGTGAAAACTAAGAAAGAACAAGACGAAAGATATACAAAGTTGCAGGAGAATGAGTGCAAGTGAGTAAGAAAAGATTGATCATACAAAAGTAATAAAATAATTTAGTTATTGAAATGTGCAGATTTTTATTGCTACAGATACTACCTGATACCCCTGTTTTTAAGGATAGCTAGTTAATTATCTCATTTCCCATAAATCACCTCACCTCCTATACACACACACATAAACATGCAAGCATTCACATACACACAAACACACACCAATATTTCTACAGTACCTAATGTTTAAGTTATTATTATTTACGTACACCATATCAGATTAAACATTCCCATGATTAGTGTTCAATCAATCTTTCTGAAAGAGGGTACTGGTAACCTGTAACTCAGGTTTTTCATAACCTACACCAGGTACCAGACTCTCACTAGGCAAGAAATTGATCAACATTGATTATATCAACCCATGTGTATATGTAAGACTGTGAGAGTAAATAAATAAATTTTATTATTATCTTAGCTCCAACAAACAAAACACTTATATAATTTTGTATTTTGTTCTTCATGTAAGTATGATATTTAAGATATTTTACATTGGATGCATATCTGGTTACTAATTTCCATCATGTTTATATTTTAATAGTACATTTTGTTTGTTGTTAATGAACACCATACCAACCAGTTTAATTCCATCAGTACTCATAGATGGTAATAAAATTATTTCCATGCCTGGTTACAAACCTTCTGGTTTTATTATAGAGATAAGAATTATGGTAAATTAAACCATAATTTTATATTAGTTGGTTCTTTGCTACCAATATAATAATGATCTATAATCTTTGTGACTATTCAGCATGTTTCCCATGTATTCATAGACATAAAAACAAAAAATATTACCTCCCACCCAGGGACATCACGCATTAGCTCAGCCTCCGCATCACGGTTCCTGCGAAGCTGTTTCAGGTATTCTCTGTCCCTTTCTGCAAGCAGCATCGGATATATTGCCATTTTAGCAGAACGCATCTCGACCTCATTCTTGCGAATTCTCTTTTCAGTGATATTATACAGGTAAGCCGCAAAAACGCTTACGCCAATGTAACCCGCGAATAAAGCATATCCTGTAACAGTATGCAAGTAAAACTACATTTAAACATGATTGTTCGTTACTAAGTAAAAGTTATGTTTACGTCATTAAAATGATTGCTCAAAAATAAAGGGATTTGAAAGTCTTTTACTTAACAAGTAACAGGCTTAAATACCAAAAGGACTTTAGTTTCACAATAAACTAACACTTAACCTAAATGCTAGATTACATAATATGATCAAGTCTAACAATTCATGAATATAGAAAAATGACCTACCGCTAAAATATTGTTTGGCTGGAATTCTTTTAAAAGGAATTGGTTTATATCCCCCCGGAGGAGGTAAATCTTGTTTCCGGACTACCTGACAAGCCTCGGCCATTTTTCGTTTTCCAAAAAATGACAAGTGACAAATAATATTGAATTAAAATTGACGTATGGATGAAAAATATGTCAGTGCTAGATAAATTGCCAAATTGCGTTTCGTTTCCGCTTGAACTGTTTTATTTATCTTCATCTTATTTTGCTCAAAAGCCTAAGATCTTATATTTCAAAACAGTTATTAGAAAAGAATTGAGCAAAAACACTAACACTTATTAGATTTTATATTTATCTTTTATACATTACACATAAAGCTCAAGCTAAACTAAAACTTAGGTCATCAGCGCACACATCCTACAAAAAATTGTTATTCGAAAACGATCCAATTGCTTTTCGTGGCAAATACATATAAGGAATTAAGATTATTCTACCAAACGTGAAAGTTACCTTAGTAAAATGTGTAAAATTTTAATGTGACAAAAAGTTTGTGTTGTATGTAGGGCCTTACAAATGTCTCATCTATTATTTTCCTTAGCAACGGGCCAACAATTGTATTTTAACCTTACATAACAAGCTAAGTCACAATCTTATAGAAAAAAACACTATTTTTAATTCCATGGAGCCAAATACAACCACTGAAGGCGTACAAGCCGATATCCCGGAACAATTAGATGAGGATCCTAAATTGAAGATTAGAGCCCTCGACCGAATCAAACTTCACCCAAAAGTTCCGATAGAACCTTCAGCTTACGGAAAAGGAAAGAATTTTAGTCGTCCTTGGATTTTACAGGATGGAAGGGACGTTCCTGCCAAAGGGAGTGAAATGCGTGACAGTTTCAGGGTACCTAGAAAACGTAGGCACAGTGAAGGTAAGGTCTGATAAGGCTTAATATTTAATCAATGTCCCTGCAGTTTCGGTAGTGTTTCTCTGTGTCGAACAAAAGGGTCTGAATATGATTCTCGAAGGTGAAAATTTTTTTTTTTTTTATGACAATTGCCGACAAACGAGCTGATGAGCCACCTGATCGTAAATGGTCATCGTCGCCCATGGACATCAGCAAGACCAAAGGTATTACTGATGCGTTGACGGCCAGGAAATGAGAAGAATGTAAAAAGAAGGTACTGGCTCTCAAGCCCCCAGCTGGAACACGACGAATTGTTTGGCGGCTGACTCAAGCAGGAGGGTGGTAGCTAGCCAGGCAGGCTTCACGAATAGATAATAATACCAATAATAA
>DWPT01003647.1:0-14164 GCA_018251895.1 Agathymus mariae mariae | reverse complement strand
CCCGGGGCGTTGGTATGCATGAGCATTCACCATCCTCCTTCCGTAAGAGGGAAAAAAAAAAAAAAAAAAAAAACAAGTAGCATAAAAAAAAACAATTACCTGCATAGTCAACATAGTCAACAAAGAATAATTTTATTTCAATAGTTTTTATCAAATAATTATTTTTATACTAGTTTTGTATAAAACTGTGTTTTTATTCCAAAAATATCATATCAGGGAATTTGTGGGGAATGAATTAAAAGAAGCGGGGAAAATCCGGGGAATTGCACTGACGTGACGCGGGGAATCGAGAATTTTTATTGGCAGCATTGTCTAGTCTGAACTATCCTGTCACGTCTGCAATGCAATCATTATTGCATTGAATAACGAGTTAACAATTTTTACCAACAAATTTTGTCTATAAATTTCCTCGATGTGTAAGGTGTAAATAAAAATGTCGGATTCAGAAGGCAGTAATTATTCCGGGAGTGGATCTGATGCAGGCAGCGTGGTTTCCAATCGGTCGCGGCGGAGTCAGAGTGCCGCGTCAAATCGTTCAGCAAGGTCTCACTCTGGATCCCGATCCAGGTCGCGGTCACGTTCGGGAAGCCGCACACCTTCCCGAAGTCTCTCGAGATCGCGTTCCAGATCGAGATCGCGCTCTAGGTAATATTATACACCCACTGGCCGGATGTTATTATTATATTATACGATTAGGTTTATCACTTTATTATCGTCACAGGAGCCGCTCGGTTGGTTCAGATGCAAGCCGCCACAGAAACGACGAAGCCAAAGAAGTTTCCGGGGATGAGGACGTGGAGGTATACTGCTACTTTACCTCATCATATAGTGTCCGATTTACTGAGCGTCTTTAAATAGAAGTATTAAAGATTTATTCAAATGGAGTTTAGGAGAGAGTGCATATTATTTTATCACTTTTTGATTGTCGAATTGAACAGGTTGAGGGAAGTAACTATTGTCAAGGATAAATTGCTGTACAACTAGAGTTAGTTTTATAACACAGAGTTAAAGGAAAAATACTAATAGTGTCATCCATTCTTCAGTGTATTGAACCATCACATCATCTTAACTAGGAATGATTTGGATATGAAAAATCGGATCTGGTTATGGATACGGATGTATGAATAAGAATTTGCGGGATGCGGTTACAGTTAGGTTATGAAACTATTTTGGATTAACCAATTGTTTTGGATAGTTTCAATTATGGATATTACATGATTTTAGGTTTTGAAAAATGATATATAATTTATTGACAAGGTAACCATTTCAGTTAATTTCTAGGTATCATTTGGTATTGTAATAAAAAAAACCATAGCTATAAAAATTATGTTACCAAAAATGTCTAAAAAAGAGTAATCTGGCTAGTGTATTGGCTTGGCTGGAGAAAACTAATCATAACATGTTTCATTTAGACTCTGTCTTCTGTCCCTATCTGAAATTATTCAATTTTTTTTTATCAATTTGTATATGGTTTTATTAATACCCCTGATCTTGACCTCAAGCTTAAGTCCTATTTAACAATCGAAATTTATAATTGAAGAAACCAATCAAATAATCAAAACAAACAACAATTTACATTTTTACATGTTAGGTAAATTTTAGTACTCAACATTGCAGGATGAGCAGGAGCCTGAAGGAGAAGACTTAGTTGATTCAGAAGAATATGATGAAGATGAAGAGGAAGAAAGACGAAGGAAGAAACGCAAAAAAGACAATCGGTTTGGAGGAGGCTTCATTATTGATGAAGCTGAGGTTTGTATATAAATAAATATGAGTGCATCAATCTGCAGTAAATAAGAACGAACATTTTTAATGTGTTATTGCAGAGCCTGTCATAAAATAACCATAATTTATAGATTTTATTGTAATTTTGGTATGATCTATACAGTATACATAAAAGTAATACATTTTTTAAATAGTTGTTTTTAAAGTTATGTTATCAATAATTTATTTTTAATGTATTTGTCTATTGCACTGTTAAAATATTTGGAGATTAACACAAAATTCTGTGTATTTATAATATAATCATCATTTATTAAGTTCCCTCATTCAAACTTCCTACACATAGAAAAATAAATTATTATCATACATCCCACCAAAATGATCCTGGTTGTAATACTTTTTCCATTCTCTGTATAGTTATACTATGGAACTCTGCTATATAACATAGTCTTTTGAAGTAGAGGTTATAAAGTTTTTCGTTACCCTTATCTTATAAGTGATGTCATCCTTTATATATATAAATATAGTATTTTATTTTGTTCATACTTATTTATACTGTATACATAACTTTTGAAATGAATAAAACGTCATCAAGTGGTTACTTGAATAATACTCAATTATTTACACTTTCAGGTCGATGATGATGTTGAAGAAGATGATGAATGGGAGGAAGGTGCTCAAGAGATGGGCATAGTTGGTAATGAGGTTGATGAAATTGGACCCACAGCTAGAGAAATTGAAGGACGAAGAAGAGGCACCAACTTGTGGGATTCCCAGAAAGAAGAAGAAATAGAGGAATACCTTAGAAATAAATATGCAGATGAATCGGCGGCACTCAGACATTTTGGTGAGGGTGGGGAGGAAATGTCAGATGAAATCACACAACAGACTCTATTGCCAGGTATCAAGGATCCCAACTTGTGGATGGTAAAATGTCGCATTGGTGAAGAAAAAGCGACTGTTCTCCTTCTTATGAGAAAATATATAACTTATCAATCTACTTCAGAACCATTCCAAATTAAATCTGTAGTTGCACCAGAAGGTGTTAAGGGATACATTTACATAGAAGCTTTCAAGCAAACCCATGTTAAAAATATTATAGACAATGTAGGAACTTTAAGGATGGGTATTTGGAAACAGGACATGGTCCCAATCAAGGAGATGACAGACGTTCTCAGGGTTGTCAAGGAACAGTCTGGTCTAAAACCAAAGCAATGGGTGAGATTAAAAAGAGGCTTATATAAGGATGACATAGCGCAAGTGGACTATGTTGACTTGGCACAGAATCAAGTGCATTTAAAATTGCTTCCTAGAATAGATTATACCAGACTAAGAGGAGCTTTGAGAACTGTGCAAAGCGAAAGTGAAGCGGCAAAACGAAAGAAGAAACGGCGCCCGGCCGCCAAACCCTTCGACCCTGAGGCGATTCGATCCATCGGTGGCGAAGTTACTTCAGACGGTGACTTTTTAATATTCGAAGGCAACAGATACTCCAGAAAAGGTTTTCTTTACAAAAATTTTACAATGTCGGCCATCCTTGCTGAAGGAGTGAAACCAACGTTGACAGAATTAGAGAGGTTTGAAGAACAGCCCGAAGGGATCGACATCGAGCTAGCGGCGCCCGCCAAGGACGACCCAACTAGTTTACACTCATTTTCGATGGGCGACAACGTTGAAGTGTGCTCGGGAGATCTGGCTAACTTGCAAGCGAGGATCATCGCCATCGATGGCTCCATGATCACTGTCATGCCGAAACACGACGTGCTGAAGGATCCCCTTGTGTTTAAACCTAACGAGTTGCGGAAGTACTTCAAGCAGGGAGATCATGTAAAGGTGCTCGCGGGGCGGTACGAGGGCGACACGGGACTGATCGTAAGGGTTGAAGCGCATAGGGTGGTCCTCGTGTCCGACCTGACGATGCACGAGCTGGAGGTCCTGCCAAGAGATCTGCAGCTGTGTTCGGACATGGCGACCGGTGTTGACTCGCTAGGGCAGTTCCAATGGGGCGATATGGTGCAGCTGGATCCCCAAACCGTTGGAGTGATAGTGCGGCTTGAGAAGGAGAACTTTCACGTACTGGGCATGCAGGGCAAGGTGATCGAATGCAAGCCGCAGGCGCTGCAGAAGCGAAGAGAGAATCGATTCACGGTCGCGATGGATTCCGAGCAGAACACTATCCAGAAGAAGGACATCGTGAAAGTGATTGACGGGCCGCACGCCGGCCGCAACGGAGAAATCAAACACTTGTATAGGAATTTCGCGTTTCTTCAGTCGCGGATGTACCTCGACAACGGCGGCATCTTTGTTTGCAAAACGCGCCACTTGCAGCTCGCCGGAGGCGCCAAGAACGCTACCACCACGAACGGGCTCTCGTTAGGCTTCATGTCGCCCCGGATCCAGTCACCGATGCACCCGTCGGGACGTGGCGGAAGGAGCCGAGGTCGGGGCGGGCGGAGCATGGTGGCGCGCGATCGGGAACTGATCGGACAAACCATTAAGATCACGGGCGGGCCGTACAAGGGCAACGTGGGCATCGTCAAAGACGCCACGGAGAGCACGGCGCGGGTGGAGCTTCATGCCATGTGCCAGACAATATCCGTGGACCGAGGACACATCGCAGTAGCGGGCGGACCGGGCGGAGTCGCTCGCGGAGGACTCTCCAGGTATCTGTTTATTGCAGAACTAACAATTAGACGTAACATTTGCTTTTATAATATATATAATATATAACAGAAATCTGTCGTATTTAATGACGCAAAGATTAAAATTCTATCATAATGAAAGGGAAATATATAATTCTCTACTAATTCTTACCAGGATTCCTGCGGGCAACTGTTCGATATGGCTATGATAACTTGCCACTAGCCAAGTGCTCCAATTCACATACTTGAGCTTGTTGGCCCCTTATTTTTAACCAAAACTTTGCTTAATTCATTATAATATGATGGGAGTTGCCAAAGATTTTTATTCAGTATCGAGATAGTGTCATGTAATAGTTTCAACGGCAACGCAATGTTTCAGCTACTCCCGCACGCCGATGCGGCCCCATGGCTCCCACACGCCCACATACCGCGAGACGGGGCTCAAGACGCCGATGCACGGCGCCGCGACGCCCATATACGAGGCGGGCTCGCGCACGCCGCACTACGGCTCGGCGACGCCCGCGCACGACGGCAGCCGCACGCCCGCGCACCCCGCCTGGGACCCCGCCGCCGCCAACACTCCTGCCAGGCCCGACTTCGACCTGCGCCTCGACGACTCACCCGGGCCCGCTTACGACCCGGCCGCTTATTCGCAGGTGCGTTGTTTAGTCAAAATAACAAACTTACGGACCATTGCGCAGCGATAGCAACGAACGATCGACAAATGTCTATATAGACTTCACACTGATCCTGAGCAAGTTGACTACGAAGACGATATAATTACGTGAATGTAAAAAAATATTTTATTTATAATGAGTTGGTATGGACAGGTAATGCGTGGTGAGTAATGTTATGTGACGAGAAG
This sequence comes from Agathymus mariae mariae, assembly GCA_018251895.1. Taxonomy (NCBI): domain Eukaryota; kingdom Metazoa; phylum Arthropoda; class Insecta; order Lepidoptera; family Hesperiidae; genus Agathymus; species Agathymus mariae. The sequence continues at coordinate 8,935 of DWPT01003647.1, read as the reverse complement.
AATGCTGAGAATGGAAGTGGATGGATACAAGGGAAGGGGGTGACCGAAGAAAATGTGGATGAACTGTTTGGAAGACGATATTAAGATTAAGGATGTGTGCTCTGAGACGACGAAAAATAAAGATGTATGGTAGGAGAAGATACTGTGCTGATCCCAAGTGATATTGGGATGACGGCCGGGACTTGATGATCATGATGAGTTGGTTCCACATGGCAGTGACATATTCAGTCTAATCTTTAATAAGTGCATATGAATTTAGTACTATTTACCATTAGCTAAGTAGAGGTGTGGTGTTCGCAGGGTCCGTTCACGCCGCAAACCCCGGGCACCATGTACGGGTCGGAGCACACGTACAGCCCGTACCGGCCCAGCCCCTCGCCCGCTTACACCGCCGGCTACCTCGCCACGCCCGACCAAGACATGCCTCCAGGTGATCCTCATACCTCGCTCCTTGCACTTTTGTCTCAGTTGTACATTTATCACTGTTCTCGAGTAGATTTTAAGTATGAAGTACTTACAGTTACCCGATTACCTTTGTAATGGAAGGAAAAGTCGATATAAGGGTTATCACACGATGCGGTTATATTCAAATAAAGTGCGAGTCGTAGACGTTTCATCCCGCACGCCCGGCACGATTCACTCATTGAGACGTATCCGTTGGCCGCCTCAAGAGAACATTTGTTTTCGTATAGTATATATTTTTGCATGTACTTTGTTACTTTTACTTTAGTACTTTCTTTTTTACCTTCTTCTAATATCCTGGCCCGCAACGTCTTTGGTCTTGCTTATGTTCATGATCGACGGCGACCACTTGCCATCAGGTGGCTCGTCAACTCGTTTGTCGGTTATTTACATTAAAAAATGTAATTACAGTTGATTAGTATGTATAGATATTCTGTGTATGTATGAGCGAATGTCTATGTGCGTGTTGCAGGTGGGTCGGGTGGCGGGTCAGGGGCAGGGTCCGAAAGCGGCGAGGCGGATTGGGTGGCGCCCGAGCTGGAGGTGCGCGTGCGCGAGACGGGCGCGGTAGGCGCGCTGCGCGGGGTGTCCGCCGCCGCGTGCGCCGTGTACCTACCTCACGACGACCGCGTGCTCACCGTGCCCGCGCACCAGCTCGACCCCGTCGTGCCGCAAAGCGGCGATCGAGTCAAGGTAATTTGTGCCCGCTCTTATCTTAGCTTCGTCCACTATGTTGAATATAATCCGGCTCGAAGGACCGATGTAAAAAGTGTATTTTTGTGGCTACTTGTCAGTTACTAGTCGAGGTAATGATCGAGCATCAAAAATTCTACGATGCGAAAATGCAAAATCGCTGAGCTATTTGCTCTAATTCCTAACAAATGCTAAGGCGCAGGCGCCTCAGGATAGGATAATAATACAGTTTTTTACTTGACATCTAAATAATTGAGGTATTTTTAATGTCATCATTATCATAGTAATATAGTTAATCAGTCGATTTAAGAATTTCGGTTCTTTATCCGCACTTGTGTCTGCGGCGGCAGGCGTAGTCGGTTCACTGTTGTGTTAAAGTAATTAATTATCATGTTAAAACTGCACTAATAAAAAAAATACGTGTGATTTGTAGGTGATTGCGGGCGAAGACCGCGACGCGGTCGGACAGCTCATCTCCATCGAAAACCAGGAAGGCGTGGTAAAGTTCAGCTCCGATGATATCAAGATTATGCAGCTGCGACAGCTCTGCAAAATGGCCACCACGTAGTCACGCAAGGAATGACCACTGTCGAAAGAACCGCAGCTTCCTCATCGCTCCCATCCAGAATAAACAATACCGAAGGCAAGTTTCATTTTTGCGGTCTCAAACCAGTTGAAGCATACTTTATAGGTTCGATCCCAAAAGCAAGCTCTATGATTTGGTGAGGTCTAAGTGCTTGACATTAGAAATTGTGATGCGGCAGCGGCCACTGCCATAGCAAGACACCATGGATCGCTAGTTTCATGCAAACATGCTCATTCCCCGTATGTACCGTTCGAGACGTGACCTCGGCCACTTCGACCCGCCCACGCCGCGCGAGTCTTACGTCATAAGCGTATTACTCAGTTGTGAAGACTCACTAACCCATTATTTAGTTTAAATCTTAGGGACATGTGTTACCGCTATATGTAGTGCTGTAACTTGTAAAGCACAAGCTGCCGTTGCATATACCGAGGCTGCGTTCACTGTAAGAAGCAGTAGACGAGGGCCGTTCATAATACGTCACTGGTGTCGCTGTTCCCCAGTCGTGTTGCACGTACGCTGTGCTCGCGTCTACATCTACAACGAGAACAGGTCCGAAGCACCTGCGCTCTGCATACGTTTTGTGCAACAATAAGGACTCACTCCGGCGAATACGTATAAATAAAAATTGATACACCATTTTTTTTATTTCTTGAACGATAGGTTGAAGTTTGTAATGTGCAATTTGCCTGGTCAATATTATGTTGTTCGATGTTTCATGTAGAAATCCACAAATAAACAACATTTATTATTGTATATATTTTTAATTCAATTATTTATTCTATATCTATTTTATATATCATAGTTTGTAGAGGTAAGCCCTCAAGATGTATCGGTTGCCTGCCTCGACGTTCACAATATTCGGGAGCAAGTCGCATGTAACGTGAAGCATCCCGTTAGACATATTTGACTTTCCATGTATCTAATTTAAGAATTATTTTCGTCCATTATTATGCACGGGAACTGCACCAGTGAGGCCAGTAACGTCACTGTTCCGGTGTGTAATAAGTTCTACGATTCACCGAATCCTTTTGCTTATAGTCCAATATGCAAATGATGTTTTAGGAAAAAATTATTCAGGTGTTCAAAAAGATTGTATTAAGTTTGTTTATTCGACTTTTGACCAGGCTTTCATTGTAGACTCCCAGTCGATGTTCATATAACGAAATAAACGTAAATTACTTATTTTAAACCTACTATTTATTTGTGTCATGGCCAATCACCTATGTATACATTTACTTAATATATTTCAACAGCGAACACTGGACTCTACTGGACCCACCTGCACCACCGCAGACTGTATGTGCTTCAAGGAAATATTTATTTTGCACGATCATCACCGGTCTTAATATGTTGAGTAATATTTATATATTTATTTTTCTGCTCCGTTCGAAGTGTTCAGGCGCTTTTATACGTCGACGAATCGAGAAAAGGGTAGTTTGAAACATACAATACAATTACAATAATATGATTTTATTAACATTTATTGAATAAATAATACAAAAATGGTTTTCACATGAAATTTACAGATTTTTAAAACAAAAACTGAGCAAATAACTACTATCGCATGGACATATCGCACGACGAGAATCCAAAACTAGTACATCGAAAAATACATTGCTACGTACATAGAAACATTCGAACATTAAATACACCAATGGAATTTATTCCGGGTGAAGTTTTAACATCACCCTTTCTACCGTCCAACAAACCTGCCGTCCTCCAATTAACAATAATTCATATCTATCTAACTCATCCCATTGGCAATATTAAAACTTCAGCCTTCACACTCTTCATTAAAGAAGAGGAGACATTACTCTTAATAATTAAGAGACATTTATTTATTAGGGTCCGGGTATAAATGCCCAAAATGCTAATAGACATCAAAATGCTTCACAGTGGTCGAGAATAACATGCCGTCACTTTCATATGTATACCGAAATTATTATATAGGATGGTAATTTACGTTCAGCAGGACGCACGGCCGGGCCGCACACAGCCAGCCGCGCTCTGGAGCCGTAAGGCGTCCGATGTGACGTTACACGGTCCCGTGTTTGTCTCTGTCCCACTGTTCACACGATACAACTAATCAACAAACCGCTCGCACCAAATGTACACCACCGATGTAGTCTTTATACAAGACTATAAGAGAAATTCATAAATTAAATCGCTTAAAATTGTAAAATTTGGTTAACGATTATGCATCTCCCTATTATATATAAGTTTGAAGAGACAAAAAAATTATTGCGAAATTATTACCGAAAAACGCGCGGCGCCGACGGACACGGACGTTCGGGTGCGTGCGTGGACGAGTTTGAATACGATTAGTTCGTTTAAAATCACTTTCCGAATGTACGCGGCCCTTCGATGAGTACTTGGGCGAGTGGCACCGCGCGCTTTTTTCCTAAGTACTAAAAACTTACAATCGAATTCTCAGAATCCCCCGCTAGCGGGTCCCCTCACCCGCCCGGTCCACTTCGGGTGCCGATATCTCGATATACACAGAGAGAAGGTCGCAGGACTGACACACACCACACATTCATACAGCGCTTCATAGTACCGACACTGGTCGTTGTAAATTTAAACACAAGTAATGTACCGTGACGCACTCTTCAAACTCCTCTAGCATTACATATTCGGGCTTCAGATCTACGATGTCTCCCTTTCGCGGTGTGCAGCGCTGACCGACGACCCCTAGGTAGAGACGGAGGAGCAATCCTCTCATAAATTGTCCATCACGAAAATATCCTATGAATAATTTGTTAAAAGATAAATAACGTTATATGTACAGTTCTTATCCCGTGTACAGAGTAGAAACTTTAGAACCGAATTGAAAAATATTAATCATAGTTTTATTAGAGACGGGGTGATCGCGGCGATGCCGCCAGATGATTTCCTTTATATACTTCTAAGATAGGTGTGATGTTCACGATATACAGATATAAAAACTCAGGTCTAAAATCTCGGCGCCCTCGTTTGAGGACGGGACACACGCTATACACAAACGGTGTCCATAATCTCAGGAGCAGCTCGCGACTAACATACGAACCACCAGGATCCCTCGCCGCTAGATTACTACTTAAATACAAACTAAACATTCCAACGACGACCACCAGCCAGCTGCACTGTACAGAAATGCGCTCACTTTGGATATAATCCACAATTAAAGTAAATTTTTGGCAATTAAGAATTTTGACATGGTTAAATAATCTCTATTGCATTGATAAAATTATTATATGATATTTTGTGTAAAATATGTTCAAATGATAACGATGTCACCCGACATACTTCCTCAACATTGCACAACAATTTAATAAAGCAACGATAATAATTAATATAATCTGGGTGATTTCAAATAATCCCGACTTCAATACGAAATTAAAATTTCCCAACTGACTTCACGTACACAGAAATTTCTCGAAACAAAGCGTACAGTACGAATGTTAGGTGCGTGTCTTTGTATGCAGCCGGACTCAGGGTATGGACAGGACACCCACCAAATGAATTTTGTGTGAACGTCGTCGCAGATTTCGTAACATGTAATCAGGGGTAGTTGAAGGCAGACACGCTCAATTATGAGTACAGTATAACATTCGTACTGTAGAGCCGTCCACGGGGTGCGGAGGCGGCCATTAGGGGGCGCCGCCTCAGGAGGCGTACATGCGCTTGATGTCCTCCTTGTAACGCTCCTGGATGTCCTTGCGCTTGATCTTGAAGGCGGCGGTGACTAGTCCCATGTCGGGCGACCACACCTCGGTGCACAGCTTCACGGCCGCCGGCACCTCGAACCTCTCCAGTCCGCCTGACCATATTAAACATAGTTTAGAAAAACCAGAAGCAATCAGGGTACAACACACGGAGTGCAGGTGTACTTACATTTGCGTGCGTGGTCAGCGAGCTCCTTGACTACGGCCTTCTCGACGGCGCTGCTCTGGCAGAGCTGGTCGAAGTCCATGTCGGGCAGGCCGATGCGCTGCGCCAGCTCGGCCAGGTGGCGCGGGTTGGGCACCAGGAGGGCCACCGTGTAGTTCTGCGAGCTGTCGCCGTACACACAGATGTTCTCCACGATGGGGCACGTCTTCAGCTCCGCCTCCACCTTGCCCAGCGACACGTACTCGCCCGCCTGCAGCTTTACCAGGTCCTTCTTGCGATCTGCGAGTCGTTAACGTCACATTTTTATTATTATTATTATAATACTCATTCATCAACAAGCCTCAAAGCGTTCTCTATCAGTCCCCACGGACACGGAGCCAACCAAACTATAAACAGAGGAAGACGCGTACTGCGTGAATACGCAGACGTTTTATGTATTACGTTAATAAGATAGAGAGCACTATGTTATTTATATGTCTAATTTTAAATGGTCACTTTCCTTAAGTGTGAGTCTGTTTCACTGTAACTAGGGCGACCGACAGATCCCACACGACAACTGCAAATTTGTTCTAACTACAATGTGTTGCAATGTTTGGACCGACGTGAAAACACTTGTTGATTAGACGACCCCATGGCCCGGTAGGTACCGATCCTGCCTGCCTGCCTGCTGAGCGAGGGGTCCCAGTGACACAAATGTTTGTTCTGGAGTCATGAGTGTTTGTCATGTCGTATCTGTGTATCATACCCATGCCGCCAGCGACACAGGGTATCCTAATGCGGGGTTATGAATGTGTAAACGTTTACGTTTCATTAGGTAGGTAGGTAGGTACATGATGGGCGTTATTTACCTATGATTTTGATGCAACCGTCGTGGTGCAGCTCGCCGATGTCCCCGGAGCGGAACCAGCGGCGCCCGCCCTCCTCCACGAACTCCTCGCGCGTCTTCTGCGGGTTCTTGTAGTAGCCCTCAGCCACGCTGTCCCCGCCGATCACGATCTCGCCCTGCCACCGAGTGCACATTAACTGTTACCGTGTAGTTCGTAGTATATGTAAGTTTACGACATGTTTTCGATATAAGAGCCACAATATTATTAGTTTGGAATCACAGAGATGCAATGTAATGCGTCAAAAATGTTTAACAACAAGACCGCTTCAGAGACTTGCTTCAAACAAATGCTGATATTGTGTTATTGATCGAATCATATGCTACTGGAAAATACTTTCAGCCTTATTGTTTGTTCACATATAAATAAATAAATGATCACACACACGCCCGCATTGCGACTCTGCGTTGCGGGCGGCGTGGACGTATACATATAATAAGAAGACAACCCGCAAACTAGGCGACTCCAACCAAACATCTATCTGTCACGTAGCCGTCTGCTCCGATCCAAATCGAAGCCGGGGCCAACTCTTCCCAGGTGATGTAGACGATGAGCAAGGACTAGGCTAAACTCACCTGCGGGAACGGCTTGTTAGTGACGCGATAGTTGCCCTCCTCCCAGTTGACCAGCCGGATGTCCGTGCCCGTGGTGGGCGCGCCCACGCGACCCGTCGACCTACACACATTTAGGATACGTTACGGTACATTTGATTATCGTCAAATCATCTTTTCTCAAGAGATAGCGCCGTGATTAGATCGTGATCGCGCTACCTGTCGGCGGGATCCATGACGGTGGCGCAGGAGGTGGTCTCGGTGAGTCCGTAGCCGGCCACCACGTCAGAGCACAGACACACGCGCACCTGCGTATGCGTGTCGGGCGCCAGCGGCGCGCCGCCCGCGATCATCAGCCGCACGCGTCCGCCCAACAGCGTGCGCACAGCCTTGAACACCTGTCACAAACCGAGCTGTTTGATTAACATACGTCGTCCAAAAAGTAACTCGACAATCGATACCAAAAATATATAATGAAATAAACATTACAGTATAAATAAACTGTTCATGTATAGACAGACGAAGCGCCCGAAGCCGTGACCGCTAGGGGTGACGTCTCTTGTGTTACGGAGGGCACGTGGAACATAAGTTTCCGATTGTTATTATTAGATGATGTCGACATGAACCCTCTAAAGGCCTTCGGGCGGCATAAGACATTCTAATTCTATGACCTTTGTTCTGATCCCTGTTTTCTCTACCAATCCGTACTGCGGTAGAGGTTTTTGGAGATTCCTGGTCGGAACAAACATTTATGTGTATGCAGTTAATCGGTAACGGAAAATAGATTATACCACAAAGTGCAATAAACATGTAACGTCGTTCATGCAACAACAATTCCAACCAAGCGAATGAAACAACCCGGTTAAAACGCAAACAGTAACGAACCGATCCGGTTGTTGTTACAAGGCAGGTACAGTACAGACCGACGAGCTGCGAGCGTCCGTCGCGTCGTGACTCACCGCGGCGTTCAGCAGCGGCGTGTCGTAGCCGCGCTTCATCCACGTCACCTTATACGCGTACGCCCACTTGAAGAGCGCGCCCGCGAACTCGCCGCTGCGCGACACCTTGTCCGTGATGCCCTTGCTGATGCGGTCCATTATCAGCTGCAACGCCGACGTACCCATGTTGTTATTGTATTGTCGTAATGAAATATTTACTAATATATTATATTTAAAGGGGAGAATGCGAATTTTGTAAGTATGTATGTATGCGGTAAGCAGTCTCGGGAACCACGGCACCTATGTGAAAAATTACATTTTGCACCATTTGCAAGTTACAATATTCCAGACGTATACAGTATAGTACAGTGATCAGTCTGCCTGAAGTGCGGTACGGGTTCTCGTACGGATTCTATATAAACTGATGTACGAGAAAGATTAATGTCTATTGCATCAAGCGAAGAATATTTCGGGTGCTATTACTGCTTGTGAACATGGAGACAATACCATAATAGCTATATAACACTGTCATCGAGGGGGCACTCCATGATGACAGAGAGACGGAGAGGTCTTGGAACGACGATTCGACAACGTCCTTATTACCGTATTACTTATTACAGCCCATTAACCCTATTCATAGTTCGTTCAAATAAGAGCTGACCAAAGACTTGTATGATAAAGTGACGCTCACCGGTACAGTGGTGATGCAGGTGGGACGCAAGATGGTGGCATCACCTTTGGTCCCCTTCATAATTTTGCTCGACGAATCCAACATGGTGAGCGGTGTCGAGTAGCCGATCGGCACGCCTAGAAATATTCGTGTCATGAAATGAAATGAAACGCAATTAAATACTATTTATTCGAAGTTTAGTTTTTGCAACCACTTTTCGTTCATCGAAATAGTATTCAATTGAACGCAAAGTACAGCCTTGGCCAAAAGTATTAGGCACC
>DWPT01003646.1:0-14164 GCA_018251895.1 Agathymus mariae mariae | reverse complement strand
ACATATTCGTGGAACAAAACGTCCTTGTATCGGAATATAATACGACCAAGTTGCAAAGTTTATTAGCATCATTATTGCTGTGAGGTATTAGTAGTCATTTCACTTTGTAGGTATAGGCAGGCTTACCCCAAAACATAATATTTTGTGAAAATGTTACAAATCGCTTTACGAAAATAAGGTTGTGCCTGCCAGAGTTTTTCAATGATGAAAGTGTTTTATGACATTAGTTTTACCTTATTTCTCTCGGTTTAAAATTGTTATCGATCAATACTAATTTAGTTTAGGATTCACAAATAATATAATGATTAGTTTATTTTCATAATAAAGAATTTGGTGTACAAATACATGTCAATTGGTGAAAACCCTACAAAATAATTTTAATGGTTTGTTTACAAAGTTTCCATATCCAATTTGAATGAAGTATAGGTATGTTTAAATGTATTTGTCAAGACCTACTCATGATTAATCTTCGGATGTATGATTTTAAACTAATGTCATCGCGGAATTTATATACATTTAATTATGTAGCGGGTACTCACGATACGTTTTTTATTTGTTGCCAATATTTATAATAATATATAAAAAAGAAAAATGAACTAGACGTTGGGTAGATAGATTAATCTACCACTAGCTCGTCGGCGGTTTCTCCCTGCCACCGCAGTTTCGCTGTGACCACGATCCATGCAACTGGGTCGATATTGGCAACAAATAAAAAACGTATCGTGGGTACTCGTTTCTAATAAAATCATAGGATGTTTTTAAGCCCTGTTTAACAAATCTTGCAGGTATCCTATAATATTTTTTTAGATAAATATGGTAATAGTGATAGATATTTAAACCGAGCAACATCTGTTTGAGTTTGGTTACAGAGGTGCATGGGCTGCATTCGTCGAAAGTGTCCATTACCTAAACACAATTAAGTATGTTTCATTGTTTTGGATTTAAAAAGGGACTCTTTTTTTTAAAAATATGATTTAACTTTATTCTTCAACAGGTACTTGTAATATAATTGTTGTTTAGAGATATTATAGCCTTTTCGTTTTGTATAATTATATGCTAGATGAAAATTAATAGTGAGGTGACCACGAGTACGGTAATGTGTTTTAAAATAAAACAGGGTTTGTCTTGTCTCTATTAATAGTAATTAATAACATGCCATTATACATATTAAATTTGTTAAATGATGATCTACATATCTTATTATGGATAATGTGAACTGGTAGGATTTTAACATGATTTCAATGCTCAATTGTAGGATCTGTTTTTTCTCTGTCACAAGAGAGCCGAGACATTTTTCAAACTCAAAAATACTCACTTGTGTTTATTTTTTGTACATAAAAAGTTAGTCTTTGTGAGCAGATATAATATAGTTTTTTTTTGGAGTACCTGTTTGCTATGTTGTACTTATATGACAGTGGACAAAGAAGAAAACAAAAAAAATTAGCATGAATGTTGGCATAATAAGCGTAGATCAGTGGTTTTTTTTTTTTTTGTATGTAGTATTCGAAGTATATATTTTAAAGTATTCGTATTCGTGGTCAGAGTCACAGACTAAAAATGTATCAGTGAGTGCCGCGTGCGGTGTGTTTTGTATGTAGATATTGAGATGCCTGGAGGTGCTTCTGCAAAGTCGAGAATATATCAATAATATCTGTGGTCATGAGAACAGTTCAAATGATTAAAGCACAGTATAATATATCATTTATAAAGATTGTACTGCCTATTTGACAGGAAAACTTCCACAGAAAATTAAAAAATATACCTAAACTGGTCTATTTAAAACAATGTGTATAATGTATTTTTTTTTTATTAAATGAATTAAAACAAACGACGTCTTAAACATTATGAAAAATAGTTTTTATTTAGAAGACATTTAAAACATTTTGTTACTATCTTAATTGAAATATCATTTAATTAGATACAAATTCGCAGCAGATATTTTTTAATGTTTTCAAATTTGGCCATAAACCAGACAATTTCGTTGGATAGACTTCAAATGGCATCTACGGATAAGGCAATATATAGATACATGCAGCAGAAACATTTAAGAGATGAAGAAACGAGTGGGTCGTCTTTGAAGGCTGTCACAGATATAACGGTGTTGGGAAACGCTAGACGCTACATAGAGATGTTGATGAATGCATCAACGACATTCTTCAATACTTTTAGGAATCTGGAAGAATCGTAGAATTACTTCATGACTATCTCTTCACCAGAGAAATATGAGTGAAAAGATGATCATACATTTTTGTTCACTCATGTACACACCGCAAGTCAACCTCTAGGTGCATCTTGACATCTACATGTGTATGAAGCAATGTAGTATAGATGATTAATGTTATTGATAAGTAAACAAAATATATTTAGTAAACGCGGGGCGTTTGCTTTTTTTGTGACCTGACGATGAGTTCTGGATTAATGTGAATCGGAATTTTGATACTAATGTAACTTAAATATTTTTGATTGAATATCACGATCTATTATGTGATCAGTGTCGTAATTCTATTTAGAGTTGTTCAGTTTTTTTTTTATAGCAGGTAATAGAACTGTGTAATATTACGATTTAGTGATATGAAAATAGATCCGAAATTGTCTTATGTGATCGTATGCGTATAAATATCGATTGCAAGAACTGCAAATGTCCCGTAAACTATCAATGCCTTGCCCGAAGTAATTAAATGAGATCGCGTTAGAATAAAAAATATAAAAAATAGATTATATAATGTAACTATATGATTTTAACAATCTATAAATCTGTATAAGACATCGGTCGAAACGAGGCGAATCTGACAAAGCAGGAGCATTACGCTGTATCGCGTTTTTAATGTAAATAGCAAGGTCCGGTAACCACACCAATATAGACCTATTTTATGACTACCATAGAGCAATCTTATTAGAAGTCTGTTACAGGTGGTTTTTTTAATTTATAAGGACTACACAAAACACCTTACTCACAATAGTTGGTAACTCTTAAAATTGTGCAAGCGAAAGTTGTATTTGTATAGAACTCAACTGAATCGCATAGAATTCTGCCCTTGTCCTGCAATGTTTTGTGTATCTTTGTGATTTTTGATGATGCCATGATTATTTCTGTGCGTTATACGAATAATTCATTTGATTAATTTATGCAGCTAGTTTTCTACGTGATATTTTCAGCGCAATGTAAAGTTTACCATTTCCAGACGCTGCCGCGGACGTCAAAGATATTTGTCCGTTATTAAAAAACATCCAAGTCCACTTGAAATTCGGAAAAGTTAAAGGATAATGTAATATGTTATCCGCTAAGATGTTTATCGGGCCTTCCAGCAGTGTCATTGACAGATTGTTTCGGCCCGCCATTCGCGTATGTTTAGGCGGGCTCTAAAAGATTATATAATCGTTTTTTATATATGTCGATACTTGAAGGGATGTAGGAGCGCGGTAGAATCTCAAGTTCAAATATTGTCTAATAAAAATAAAAGTATAAATATTTATGTAAATTCTATTAAATGTGACAGGTGTACGTATGGATGTTAAAATTAACTCACTTCTCACACATATACACTCATAAACAAGTGTTTCCGTATACGTAGCACACACGCACGCTTTTTTGACATTAGAAACAACTAAGATTAAAGGAACATTAGTAGCCAATTTGAAAATTTAATAACAGGTGTAACCGGTAATTTCTAATCGTTTAACTGTTACAGTAAAATAATATGTCCATCGAGTGCGGTGTTTTGGTTTTGATTCTTAATTAAGTTAATTTGTATAGCAGATATTTGAACTTGTATTATACGAAATACTTTATGTGTGGGTGTGTGTGTTAGAGTGATATTTTCCGTACACCTTTTCATGTTATTGTTGTATAAATGTAAAAAAAAAATGCTTTGTATATAAGACGTTTACATATGCTGTGATTTACAGTGTATAAGTTAAATATATAGCATTTATATAGAATATTTTTTATTATTTTTATCTTTCTCAGCCTTAATCTGCCACCGCTCTTTATTTGTACTTACTTTGCCCTTTGAGTATCGAAAATGATTTTTTAAATCGTACATATTTAATTTGTTATTGCTCTAATATTTTATTCTTTTTCACCTGTTTCGAAATGAAGATTTAAATAATTATGTTATAATCAAAATTCATTGACTTGAATTATGTTGAATAAGAAATGCAACAATTTCTATTAGGTACCTAACTCTTAAAATTATTGTGACCTATGTGACATGTTAATAATGGACGGGAATAAAATGTTAGGGCAATTCTTAAATCTCTTGTTTATGCTTCGTAACGTCACAAGCGTGTACATAAATACTGTCGACTCCACGTTCTTTTTATTGAAGTTTTTTTTTTATGTAAATGATTGTTATATAAGTTGCTGTACGTTCTAACGATAAGTGATTTATTGTGGAACGACTTGAAGTGAAATGCTATACATATTAAATATTTAAAACACGTAATCTCTTTTTTGACTATTTTATGACTATACCTTGACCCGTGGTGTGAAGTATTATACAAAAATAACACGAAAGATGTTTATTTCAGAATCAACGTGTATTTATCAAAATACACTATAAAACACCGAAGTAGAATGTAAAAGATGGGCTATTTGTGTGATTGTTAAATAATTCAAAATGTTACGGGGAAAACTTTTAAAGTATCATTGTCGGTTTAACTACTTTAAAACTGTTCCCCTTAAAATATTGAAATATTTTGAGTGACGATTAGAATTCGAAGTCACCAAAATTATATAATGTACAAAAATCATTACGATGTAATAATTTCACGAATTACTCTGAAAGAACTATACTATGTATTATTTCTTAACAATCTGCTTATTTTATTTTGAATTTGAATTTAGAATTAGAAGCTCTGTGGTGACTGCAGTATGTAAGGCTGTTATGTAATCATAAGAAGCAGTGTAAATCCAAAATGGTGTTCTTCATTTATTTCTTTACATTATATAAACGAATTTGAAGTACTAGTGTTCCCAAATCGAGGATATGTGGAACCCCTTACATCCCCACAATACAAAGTTATTTGTTTACACTGTTAAATTAAAGATCCATATTATATGTTTAACCTTTTAGGTCAATTCACTAATTCGATTAACTGATTATTTGAGGTGTCAATCCATTTTTAAACGGAAGCTAATTTCCCTTGGTTGTGCTTTAGTACACTATACTGACCAACAGACGATGCTATAGTGCAGTCTCTGCTGGTGGAGAATATTAGGTTCTATATCACCCGATTTCAATTCCGACTGCGCTAGTTATGATGGTAGGATACAGATTCAAAATTATCTATTTATTTCATACATGCACTTATGCACGTTATTTTTTGCTTCTACCTTCTGCTTTGACGGTCGGTAAGTTATAAACGTAAATAATTAATATTTTATAGGTTTATTCCACTTCCATCTTAATAAGCAATACGTCCGTGTCGGCTTAATATGTGTATGGGGTGCAGTGATTACTTACTATCAGGCGGTACATCAAAATCAGTGGTTCGTCAGATTTATATAACTATATGAAAAGCAAGCCAAGTATTCTCAGTGCATTAAGCTAGCAGTAAGTAAATTTTACAAATAAATAATTCTCTTTACGAGTTAACTGAAGGAAAATATCTTCCTATGGTTCATTTGACAGGGAGCAAATATATTTTAAGCATCACTGCCGCAAAACAAATCATATTTACAAGTAATGTATATACAACCTTCACTAAAACATTTTCAATTGACGAATGGTAATTTAGTTTTTAGTTGCTGACTCAAATGTGGCGTGAAATTACGGTGCATCATTTCACGTTAGTATGTATAATTTTTTCTGTACCAGCATACGTCATTGCATGCTACGACATTAGTATACATACGACCTTACTTCCATATCGTAGCTAGCCTGTGACACCTGTAATAGTCTGTGGGTTAAATAGTAAGTTCCTTGTCAAATTTTTCTTGACCAGTGCTGCCAATCTCGGGAAAAATCCCCGATTTGCGGGGAGCTTAGGGAGAGCACGGGGAATGACATAAATCGGGGAATTCAAACCAATTTTTTCGGTAGGATAAATCTATTTCATGTTAGGTAATACTTATAACTAAATTATCACATTCGGTCTTGGCAAATACAACTCGACACTACTAGAATCATGTTGAGTGACAACACCACTCAAATACCAGCTCACAGTTGAGCAGAACAGGTATTACAGTTAATTTGAACACGATTTTGTATTTTGTACACCATTATTAATTCAATTTTTATGCTTGTCGATTTTTTTTATTTGTATTTTTTTATGGTAATATAGCCGACAAACGAGCTGACGACTTGCCTGATGGTAAATGGTCATCGTCGCCCATGATGACGCTGATGAGTTGTCGGCCAGGAAATGAGAAGAAGGTAAGAAAGAAATTAAATTGGTGTGTACGGTTGAAATTTTCAATAACAGAATTGAAAAGTGGTTAACAAGTGCAGCTATTGTTAAATAAGTAATATAAGTCATATCCTACATAGGTTAACAACGAATAATTTTATTTTAGTTACTTTTTATCAAATAATTACATATTTAACTAATTTTGTATAAAACAGTGTTTTTATTTCAAAAATATGTTATCAGGGAATTTGTGGGGGATTAATTAAAAGAAGCGGAGAATTTCAGGGAATTGCGCGGGGAAATCATTATTGGCAGCACTGGTCACGAGTGTGATGCATCTGTTTCCTTTTACAAAAACGTTTGTTGTGATATTATTGTGTTTTGATCGAAGTTAAATCCATTTATGAAATTATAACTAAATTTTAGGGTGTATGAAATGAAATTATGACCTGGGTTAAATATAGCAAATATTACCTATTACCGTTTGTTAAGAGTTCCAACCATTTAGATTTTGTATAGGTTGGGTCCAGATTGATCATGGTAATATCATTTATATTTCTTTTTCTTTACTCTAATTATGTATTTATTTAAAAGACAGGCGTCGCGATAATATATATAGCGTAATAAATGGTGAATCGGTGACAAATCCTATGCCCATGAGGATTTTGTTTAGCAACATTCGTGTGTCCTATCCACGTGTAAAACATACTAAATGTTTTAGCTGTTCGACTTTTATAAAGTCTTATAATAACATTTTTTTTAGTATTGTTTCCGTAAGGAGCCAAGATATGACGACCCCATAATTCAGAAGGTAGTGTCTCTCGATGGCGATCAACAGGTTCATGGTGGGAACAGTTTTTGACCTCATCTTAGTTTGTGTAAAAAAAACATGGAACTGAAAAGCACTTTGCCTCTGTGTAGCATTTTCTTTTCGAGGACCCCTCGGTTTTATATGTAACTTTTCAATAAGTGATTGTAGAAATATATCCTGTTCATTTTTGGTTGAAAAAAGTTAATTTTTGAAATCGTCTTGGTATAAATTTGCAAAAATTCCTTCTTACATTTGTAATATGTGTATGGTATACTCGGTATAAATAGGCCCTGATAAAATATGAAAACTAAATAAAGATTTGTTGAAAACTTCATGCAGTGTTCACCGGTAGGGCTTGGAGCTATTTGTTTTCCTGGATAGTTAGTATTGAACAACAGAATGTTTTGTAACATTTCTTTTATACTTTTGAGGCGATTAACCATTCTCTTCTTTTTCGGCTCATTGTTTATTGGTTTTTACCTAGAAAACTCTTGAAGAAATCATTTTCAGTATTTTAAAAAGGGAATCTTGGAAAAAATGTGGCTTTAGAAGTTTTTGAAATGACCAATTCAATTGTATCTTGAGTGTCTCCAGGTTCATTTTGTTCTTCATAAAATCTGAATGAGGAAAGCCAAATCACTTGATATGTAGTAGTCATCAACTCCTACAAACAGTACTAATACAAAATAAATATAATATAAATATGATTAGGAAGTTTACAATTTTGTTTTTGTAAATAACTTAGTTTAAGTGTAAAAATTCAAGAGAATATTCTTTACTTAAACTAGCAATATAGCGTTATCTTTTACCTATTCTTCGTTCGCTGATAAGAACTAAACAATCCATATTTTTTTCTTCAATTCACAAACAGGATATTGCATTCCTGTTTAAACTTACCTCCAATTGTCGTTATGTTGAGTTTTGTTCAAATATTTAGAATCTTTGGGTCCTACAAATTTGTTTTATGCACTGTATAATTGGATGAATCGAATTTTTATGATGATTAAACTTTGCCATAAAAACTAGATACAGAAATTATTCATATGTAAGTTTTGTGGAGTGAAAAATCATGAAAACAAAAACTTAGGCAGGTACCAGTATATACTGCTTATCGTTTAACCGTCTGGTCAATGACCGGGTACCCGGGTATCCATTTCAATATCGTAGGTAAAATTTATAAACTTCTCCTCAAAAAAAAATTTATGGCCGCCTGAATCCCCAAAGTTGAAGTAGTATGACACCCATTTATCATAAAAAAAAAATTTAAATTCAATTATTTAATAAAAGTTATGAACTATCAAACTTGCTACCTCCTCCGTTCAATAACCAGGTACCCACTAAGATTAATATATATGAATGACGAGTTTATACAGACTTAACAGACTCTTTATTAAAGTATTTAAATAATTTGCCTTTTAAATAAATAATAGACAATATAGTTTGTAATATCTTTTATTTAAACAATAATTCTTATTATAAACAATAGAAGAAATAGTAAGTAAGAAGAACATAACTCCGTTTTCATTTATTTCAGTAATATTTTTTTCCAGTCTTATACTATTTATTTATTTATATTATTTCATGTATTATGATACAGTGTCATATAAAAAATGGAGTACATTGAATTATTCAGTACATCTTTCACATGTCGTGGTTGTAATACAGTGTTCATCACAAATAGGGTTCTTACACACGGAACACATTTTTATAGTTGCGCCGTTTTTTGCCGTTTTTTTGAATTGACTTTGGAGGCATACATAACATGCACCAGTAATTTTTTTCCTCCCAGTTGAATCGAGCTGCTCCTGAGGTCTCGATGATGCATGTGTTGTTGGCTGCGCATTCGGATTGACAGCATGACCAAGAAGAGATTCAACCGCCACTTTCGTCGAGAAATGCCTCATAATTTGTGGATTTTGCGAACGAGTTTCAACGAATGGACTACACAGCTCTCTGCCCAATTGCCGATAAAATAATCGTCGTTCAAACGATTTTCTAACAATCATTTTATTATTCTCATGATACAAAATATATGCTGCAAGGCAGGAAATATCGAGAATATTGTAAAAAAATGCTAAAGGTCACCTTTGAGTTGATCTTTTTGTCGTATATCTCCCAAGCATTTTATCCATGGTGTCTACTCCAGCTTTAGACCAGTTATAAAACTCAATAATCTCAGGTTTTTTCTTTGCGCTGTCACTATTTTTTGCGTCTTGATGCATTGATGATAACATAATTACAACCTTTTTTTTTGGCACATAACTACATAGAGTTATTTTATCGTGAAAGCCAAACACTGTGGATAATTCTTCTCGCGTTTTCGATGCAGCCATTGCTGGTGGAATGTATGCTTTATTTTTCTTTCAAAGTCCCAACAATTGTCAAGTTCCAAGATAGTAAAAATTTTGGCCAGTGGAAGAGTAGTGAAAAAATTATCCATTGTAATATTTCTACCGGATCCTTTGTATGCTATTACCAAGTCTTTGACAACTCTTTCACCAATGTTTTTCTCACGACCATCATTCGATTTCCCAGTGTAAAGCTGCCCAGTAAGTGGATACGAATTTTCAGTATCACATATCCACCATACTTTGATTCCATACTTAGCTGGCTTTGACGGAATATACTGCGTGAATCTAGTTCGACCTCGGTAAGGAAAAAGTTGCTTATCAATTGTCAGGTATTCGGTTGGCTTATAATATTTAGCTAAATTACTATTCAACATTGTCCAAATGTCTCGTATTGGAGCAGCTTTATCAGTCTCCAAGCGCTGAGCTCGAGTATTGGCATCATCAAATCGAATAAAACGCATAATATTCCAGAAGCGATAGATACTCATTGCTGCACGATACAATGGATATGAATACGACTGCCACATTTCCCTTGCATTATCAGTATTTGAGTTATTTGCGCCAGAAGTTATCAAAATAGCTAAGAATGCATAAAATTCTTGCAGCTCCAGATTTTTCCACTCCAATTGTTTTTTCTCTGGATTTTTTTCGTTATATTCTGCATACGTTGAACTTGCTTTTTTATTAGTATGGCGTATAATAATATCAGACATTTCTGGAGTAAAAAATAATTTGAATGTGTCTAGATTTGACAGCATGCTGGTGTTCCTATTAGGTCCGCATCTTTCTCGCACAATATTACGCCTTTCAACTTGATGTGTACTTGGTGGTGTCGCAGCCCACTGAGTACCATCTTTTGCTTTCATTCCTGACCCCGTCGTTTCTACTTCACTTTCTTCATCTTCATCTTCTTTGTCTTCATCTTCATTATTGGGTGCAATTTCATCATCTATTACGAAAAAAATACGCAATTTATATAACATACTACACTGTAATTATCAACGTACACAAGAGAAAATAGAATTTAATTACCTGTATCATCACAATCCGAAGCTGCTGCCTCGTTCGGTGGAAAATATTTATCGTCATTACTATCCAATACGCAGTCATCATCAGATTCTTCAAATGTTTTTTCCAAATTCTTTCTCTAAGAACGGGTGACTCTAGTGTAAAAAATGTTCAATTTATTAATTACTATTTTTTCAAATATTGAAAACATAAAATAAATAATTTACTTGAAAATAAAACAATTAAATCTCGCCTTACCGTCGAAATCTCGATGAATTATCCATTGTATTTACATTAAATACAATTCTTTTTTATCGATAATATTAATATTAAGTTAATATTTCTTGTTATTAATTTTGTATATTTTTCACACGTTTACTGTATATTTTGTACGTCTATTCACTACGCTTGTAGAACTCTAACTGAATACATTTTTTTTGTCGTTCGAAATGGAAAAGGGAAAGGGACATCTCAGGTACCTAAATATCGATGGCCTTGACATTCCGCTATTGTTATTTTTATGAGGAGAGCTATTTCTTATAACACGTAGCCAGCTTACACAGAAAAAACAATTTTTTTTTCAGTGTATTCATGACGTACATCTGCCACGCTATATATGGGTACCCGGGTACCCGGTCATTGAACGAATGGTGGAAATTTGATCATTGACCGGACGGTTAAATGAGTTGATAATATTGTTTTAAGTTAATGCCAGAGGAAATGCTTCTTTCACAATTCCAGGGAGATGATAAATCATCCAATTTGTTTGCTGCCGGCTAATGTAATTCTTCAACGGTCCATACACACCGTCGTATGAGCGATTGAAGATTGAGTTCTTGAAAGGCTGGAAAGTGATCAACGAATAACTGGTGGTTTGCATTCTCCGTGAATACAATAAACTTGGCTGCCCTGTGGTATTCATCAAGTCCCGCTTCTACCGCAACCAGCCGCTCCATCTTTTGAGCGTTAGTTATTACCTTCAGATTGGTTACCGTTCTCCTCGTATGATTCCTTGTCACTCAGCTCTTTTCAAACTTTCCGATTCTGAAACGGTAACCAATCTTGTGAATTGTCTAGGTCGGCTGAATATTTCGTAATCCTCCTAGTACTCAAGTACTCAGTACTCAAGGTAACATTATTTTCAGGTTCGTAATTTCCATTAGACCCATATTTACCATCAGCGTCGCTATACGAATCCTGATTTTTATTGTTCGAGTAAGAGTCGTTGACAAAAAGACCAGACCGATTGTTGAAAGTAGATTACAAACTGAAAAATAGCTGTAATAATAGCAACAGTTTCAATGTCAAACGCCACACTTTAATAAATCGAATATTTAAGGACATTGCGACAGTTTATATAATTATTTATCCATATGCAGTTATTAGCACCAAATTTAAACACACATCACTCACTATACATTGAAATAGCAGGCAAATGCAGTTATAAGTAAACATTTTGTTTACCAAAAAATGTTATACCGGACCTTGCAGCACCTTTGCTCGAGGCACCCTTTTCCCGCTGTGGTACACTGGGAATGTGGCGAGGTGCGAGGTTGGTCGAATGTGTATGTAAATCGTCCGACCACAGACATACTCGTAGTGTTACAACACATGTTCTTTCAATGTATGGAGTTTGAATGGAGTTCTACTTTCAGTTTATTTTAAATAGCAGCCTACAGCCGCAGCGACATAATTTACGACTCTCGACGTAGTGTTCGACGTGTTATAGTAATAGAGTAGTTGCCGTCGTCTATGACTCGTCCTATGAAAGTTCTTTTAAAACACGCACACAAAGAAAGACACAGAACGTTTTCTAATTTTTCTGTACTTTGCTGTCCATAGCGTTTCACGACAGAGGACGATTTTTTTTTTCTAACAGTCAAGGCCAAGAGCATGTGACTTCGTCAATCTTGCATCACATCTGTGCACATAATAGCCGCCTTCAGCTGTCGATGAAATCGCGCGATCAAGCCATTGCATTGCGGGTGGTATGCGGTTACCTGACGGTGATGAAAAGCGATTGTCTTAGACAACTGTTAGTATAATGTTGAATTAAATTGCGTACCGCGATGAGTGAGTTTTAAAAAAGTTAAAAGTTTTACAAGAAGGTCACGTAGTAAAAATCATTTTTCTTAAGCGTAGCCTTTGTTTGCGATTATCACTTTATTCGTTCAGTCGCTCGATTAGTAATCCCGTGACGTACCTGTTAAATTATATTTTTTAATTGAAGGTCGGATATTCTGGCGTTTAATAACTAAACTTCCTAATTTTGATTTTGCCATCCGCTGTGACACGGTTGAGCTCGCGCTTGACCCTGGGACAGCGCGTGCGCGCCCAGAGCCTGCGCAGTTCGCTCTTCCGTGACTTCATGAGCTGGAGGCGAACTGGAAGAGAGGCTCGTTTGAATGATGGTGAGGACACGGTTGAAGTCGTAGACTCCGCCAGCGCACTCCGAACGTGGTCCATGAACACGCCGGCAGCATCCTCGACTCCCTCCGCGTCCATCAGGCGTTTGCTAAATTTGATGGAACTACATTTTTTCGAAAATTTCTCCCAGTTCGTCCTCCTAGGAGCGCGAGGGAAGCTCATGCGCTCCGCCCCGAGCCCGAGGGCGACCAGAATAGGAAGGTGTTGCGTGTCCAGATCATACAATACCTCCACGTGGACCGGACACGGAAGATCCTTGTAGAGCACGATGTTCAGGACGTCGGGACGTCTACGGGGGTCGGAAGGCACGTGGGTGGGCGAATCGGGTCCGACCGCCTCAGTCCCCACCGCCTCCAAGACTCCCAAAAGTCGCCGACCTGCTGGATTGACGACATGAGAGCCCCACACCGTATGCTTGGCGTTGAGGTCCCCTGCCATCAAGGTCGGGACTGAGCAGTCAAAGATGTTATCGACGTCCTATGGGTCACGGAGTGGTCCCGGTGGGCGATACCCTGCGAACAACCTAAGTCTCTCCCCCCAACGACGCAAACCTCCACCCCGATGGAGCGGATCTCCGAGAATTCTGGGAGGGGCAACTCTCAGTGCACCATGTCGCGGCGTACCGCCACGGCCGTGCCCCTGAAGGCGTTGCCAGTCGGCGCCAACTTGTAGCGACGGTATACGTGGAAGTTGGGAAGGCTGAAGTACTGCTCCGGGCGCAGTTTGGTTTCCTCCAGAAGCACAACATGCACGTCTTGCTCCTGGGCCAAAAGGCGTAAGCTCTCACGGTTGGTCGGGGTGTTGATCCCCCCGGCGTTCCAGTACATTAACCTAAGGTGTACATTATGGTCCCCCGGAGGCTGGCCACGATCGTCTTGACCACCGCTACCAACCCTGGGTACGCGGTCATAGCCTGTGTGCTCGCCATAATGGCGGCCAGCACCTGGTCGGCAGTCACGTTCAAACCTGCACGCCTACAGCGGCCTCGACATCGTTGGTTGTTGTTGAGAACCGTGAGAGCGTCGCGGCCGCGGAGCTGGGCTAACTGGTCTGCCCGCCTCCGCAGTTCTCCTAGGCCGTTTTTTTTATGATAGTAGCCGACAAACGAGCAGACGAGCCACCTAATGGTAAGTGGTCATCGTCACCCATGGACATCAGCAAGACCAAAGGTATCACTGATGCGTTGTCGGCCAGGAAATGAGAAGAAGGTAAAAAG
>DWPT01003645.1:0-14167 GCA_018251895.1 Agathymus mariae mariae | reverse complement strand
TGATATGGGAATTGGTTTCAACGTATGCAAAAGTGCGTCGGTCAGCGTGACGAACACTTTGAAAAGCAATAAAACAACAATAAATTATAGATGATTGTTTCTATTTTTGTCGGCCCTTATTTACAAAGCATATTATAACACTAGCAAATGCCCTCGGTCGCTTCGCTTCGAAAAAACTTTCTTACGCTTAAAAATAGCATATACATTTTTCTGGGTTTTTCTCGGTCTGCGTTTCAGAAATACGTCTATTAATTAATAACTTCCAACTCCTTGGCAAAGAGATTTGATTACGAAAAAATTTATATTTATTATGAACTCACCATTAACATAAATAAATAAACACTTGTAACGTAAATTTTGTAAGATTAATTTTAACGATGTAACTACCGCTTTTGCTAGCAGGGTAACAATACAATAAATTATAAATGAAACTGTCAACATTACCAAAGACGAAGATGGGTGCATTATATTAGCACATAGCACACAGAAGATTATCTCACCTAAGCCGTAAAAAAAATATGCTTTACCGCATAAAAGTGAAATATAATTCACGTAAACAGATGCAACTAAGCATTTTTACTACGTTTGTAATAAAAGATTTACGAGGGTCACCGGTACCGAAAACATTTTTACGATGCGATACACTTTGAACTAAAACTATTGGAGTTTTATTCCTTGTATACGTATTTTATGAGCTGCACTGAAATTTTGATTTCATTCGCTTGATTTGTTGTTTTATTAAAAACTAATAAATTAAAGGCACATAGACGTGTTGCTACCGTTATGGATGAGTGTTAAAAAAGTTACAGTCGTAGAAAAAACAATGAAAAACCCATCAAGTACCAAAAAGTGAGCGAACTAGGGCTTTATCTGTTATGAAATACCTACAATCAATTTTATAAAATAAAAGATTATTAGAAAAAAGCAAAAAAAAAGATTATTTAAATATAAAGATGGCTTAGCACTACAAGTAAATTAAAATAAGAGCCACAAAAATTCAATTACGAAGCGATCTGTGTTACTGTATGTCAAAGGGTTGTCTTAAGATTTTATGTCATTATAAAGAAAGTTCTAAGCCGCTTTCGGTGGGCTTAAATTATAATTACTCGTAAATAATTAGAAACAGAACATGATTTTCCAATTATATATTAAATATAAATTTAAAAAAATACACAAAAGACAAATTGATCATTGACCATTTCGATTACACGAACTGAACGATCCCGAACGAATACGGAGTGTGGACGTCTTGGTCGTCCCAAAAAAATATCCGTATAAACAAACATACTTGTTACAAAATCGTTTACATTTAACGTTAATAACGTTAAGTTTACACACTCACAAACATATTAAAATTATATATCTATGTCACTTCTTGTTCTTGTCGTTGACTACCGACGATTGCTATTCAGACTTAAAAGAGGAGCGACGTGACAAACTTGAGCGTCTCCTTTAATATCTGGAACCGTTTCATATTTGGTGTTCGTAAATGTAACCGACCATACATCCGAGCATCGCGCAAAGCTCAAGCGTCTCCCATTTCGTCTTCGGCGGAATACACATATTTTCTCGGCTGCGTTTTGCTTATCCAAAATACTCCTAATTACCTAAAAGTCAAATTTCAATGACACACGACTTCCACTATCAACGTTCTAATAAAAACCTTCCTCTTCTACCCTCAACTATAATTTTTATTTCTACATTAACTCGTTCACTCCTGTGGCAGGGCGCTTCTGGAACTCTATATCCATATCGATTTGGCTTTCATAATCACTGGATTTCTTTAAGAAGTGAGTTAAAAAAATCTAGTTCGTATCGTTTTTAGGATCCCCTGAGTTGCGGGTGCCATGGAGGTACACAAATATGACATCACAAACACCCGTGACCGTAAAACAAACATTTATCTGTCACATAAATGTCTGCCCCGGCCGGGATACAACCCGGGACCCCTCGCTCGGCAGCCAGAGTCACCACCAGCTAGGCTGTGGAAACGTCAATATTATGTTTGGAATATTATTAAATACAAAACTGTACAACGTAATTTACTTCACTGTCTAACATTGCTATCATTTCTTTTACTGAATCTCATTCAGATTCTGTTTGTTTCTATCACCTTAACGAACTTATAATCTTATTTTATTAAAATTGTAATAAAAATAGAAAATAAAATAATGGCACGTTAATAAAGATTTTTGCCGTGTGATTAATACTGTACGTGCACTCAGAATTTTTATTTTTATATCGTTTTTAGTCTTTATTTATTTTCGATTATTTAATAATATTTTAAGATCACTAAGTTTCATTTTGGTTTCTGCTTGCACAACAATAAAACCTCATAGGATTATAAATCTGTGAATATTCGTTTAAATTTGAAGCTTCCCATAAACAACCATGATAATAAATGATTACCACTGTGATGACAGTGGACGGAGTTACCGACGTCTATCTATATCGATACAGAGAAAGTGCGAATTTTACGAGTTTCTCTGTGTTTGTGTGAAAAGTAATCTCCGGAACCCCAGCTCGATTTGAATTTTTTTTATACCATTTTAAAGGTACATGCTAACATCACAACAATGACAGAGCGACTGTAATTGACATATATTTGTTTTCGTTATTCTCCAATATTAGCTTAAATATTACTTTTGTCTGTGACGTTTTACGTCTATGGACAGTACCATGCCGGATGTCAACAAAAGTGTAAAATAGATAAATAACTTAATAACACACTGGGTAATATTACAGACGTATTGCCAACCAAGACCAAGGTATTAATACGACTTCATATAATCTCAGTAAAGACAATACACAGACAACAAGCGGTCTGCGCGCCGTGCCCACACCGGAGTATACTTAGCGGTGGACGGCCGTTTAACCGCGAATTTAACCTTTCGCGTGACCTCCACGCGCGGTCACCTGTGTCTACCTGGGTTAAATTTAGACTGATTATTGCGAACATCCACTGCATGTTACTGAACGGTAATATATAAATAAATTGTTCAAGGTAGTGATTATCCAATATTTTAAATGTCTGAAGTTCGGGGTATCTGCTATCCAAACCTGCTCCCGTCTATAACTTTAAAATTATGTGCTTATTACAATTTAAGAGACTATCGGCCTACAGAGTCTACGGAGAATACCTTCCTACTTTGGCTATATAGCGCTCCGTGAGGAGGATTGCCTCGAATAACTTGTCATCACTGGCAAAGCAGAAGGTAAAAGTCTACGTGGGAGGGCACAAACCAGATGGTATGACCAGATAAGGTGACTGAAATCCCTATCACCGAAAACATCCGACATGCCGAGGTTTTCTCTCACTGGAAACAACTACAGAACAACTGCATCAGAGCAGGCACGACCTTCAGTATTAAAGATACGACTAGGAAGAGGAGACAAATTAATTACCACTTTATTCGGTAAACGAAAATATACCGGGGAACCCAATATATACAGAGTTCGCAAACTGAAATTACGTCAAATTACGTGGAGCTCTGTACATAACGACCCTATAGTCCAGGTGGTGACCTATCGAGCAAAAGATCCCGATTAAGCTTACCGACCAGGGTAGACACGTAACAGATGTTTGTTCCCGGTTCTTGGGTGTTCAAAATCAGAGAATGTTAGTGCGGGGGTATAAATGGAGTTTGATTTATATGTAAACTAGGGCCGGAGAGGTTCGAACCCATTAGTAGAATTGATGTTGGTTGTGATGATTAACGTAACGTATTTAATTAGTTCTGAAGAATTTGTCTTGACAACTTTGCTCGTTAGTGCCAAGAGGCATCGAGCTGGCGTCAAGAACATCTTGATTAGCACCAACGTATGAATTACCATGTCTTGGCTCTGAGACGGCTCCATTAGTACTGAATAATGGGTGTTAAAGGTCACATCAAATACGCTTAGGTTATGATAGAAACCCTGCTTTCAAGTTTCAGAAACTTGTAGACAAGTTAGTAATACCCATTGAGCTTGAGGTCCCGGTTTCGATTTCGGACCGGAGCGGATACTTATGAGACAGGCAAGTGAATTCTCGGCTCGTGGCTGTTTGTGGCGTCTCAATTGTGAATACTACCCATGCCTCTCGAGTCAATGAGGACCTCGTAGCGATAACAGCATTAGATCGGTCTACTTGAATACTTAGTTCCATACCCAATCAGGGAATTCCTGTGTTATTATAATGCCACCTGCCACAAGGAAAATATAACAGGTCTCCCGCTTCCATCTAGGTCGGTAATGTGCCTATTATTGTAAAAGGCGTCCATGAACGACGACGTCTGTTTCTGTGTTGGCTGTATACATAAAAAATAAAACTTATTTACCTCTTGAGACATCCAGTGAACAAATAATGTATGTATGCATCGTGCATCATGAGTTGTTTTGAACTAAATGATGGATTATGTGCTCCACTGAATGTAATGAAATTTTATATACTATTCGTATAAAATATATAATCCTCGGATCAAAATCAAACATCGCTGATTTTCAGTGTATCCCCAAGGTGTGCTGGTCGTCGAGTTAGGCATTGAATTGTTTGCAAGTTAAATCGCTTATAAATAAATAACCTTTAAATAAATATATCTTATTACATTCCATTGTATTTTTGATTGATTTCAAACAATTACACGTAATATTTGTACCTTTCGTGGATTTAATCATACATTGTTATTAAAACGAATTTGATACCGTAACATGAGTACTTAAGGGGTTGATAGTATAGGGATTAAAACACTAAAGCTTACATTTAGTTGACCAAATTAAGAGCAGGGGCAGCTCGGGTTTGTTTAAACTTCTATAGAACAAATATCGAACAGAAGTAACGTGCACGCAACTAACGCTTGAGTATTATTAGTAACTGCCGCACAACTTAAAATCTTCTTTTACCTCCGTGGTAAAAACGATAATAAAATTAAGCGTACAATCAACCTAAGTACGAACTCAATTATTCGATACAAACTGTCAAATATTTGTCTCGAATATGTATTTTCAAAGAGTACATCTATAATTAGCTTGCGGATAGTTGCAAAATATTTATACAATATACAACGACAGATTTATAGAAATAGTGTTAGTTGATACACTGAAAGTTAGTTCATCTTGGGTCATATGGTGACTACCACCTATTAACATCTGTAACTAACATAAAAAACCAATTTACAGACAGGAGTCAGTACTTACACTATTAAATGAACAGGTGAAAAAAAATGTTTGTGAGCGTCGAAGAAGCTTACGGTTTTCTATATATTTTATTAATGCTAAGAATTAACATGTTTAGTAGTTGTTTATCCCGGAGCATACTAAAAAAGAGCCTCCTTTCTACAAATGAGCAAGCTTTCTTTAAATGTTGTGAATAACATTTCTGGCTGCGATTTACTCTTTGATCAGAACTACGCTTATGGCGGGCTTGCCCACATAATTAGTCGATTGTACATATAACTATTGTGTTGGATGTGCTACGCGACCCACTTTCAAGTTATGTACGTGTTGATCTTCACCAGTGGTTTATGTAGTAAGTGGGAAACTTACTAAATATTACAGAGGACTACCATCAAATAGCACTAATAAATCAATAAGAGACTTTGGGTAGTACTACATAAAGTCAAAAGTACTACGGCTTCTGTCAACTGTAAGTGATCGAGTTACGCAAAGTAGAAGCACGGTAGCGAGTTCGTCGTGAGACTGTTGGTGGTAATTCTACATGAATAATGTGTACTTTACTGTTTTAGTTACCATTGGATGACAGTTGATAAAACTTGTCAGACAACGAATTTTGAAGATTCGGATCGGTCACTATGCCCTCTAGCAATGGGCTAGAGCAAAGTAGAGGCTCAGCTCCAGTCGTCTTTCATTGTAAGAAGAAATCTGTCCTGTAACGGGCCAATAATGAGGTAGCATGCATAAGCTTTTTTTTTAATCCAACACTTGCAAGAATATAACTCTTACAGGGATCGTATTTGATCTTAGAAGACGAAAAGATAATTGCTGGCAATCCCGTCTGACTTTGATTTTAATTTATATAATAAATATTTACAATAATATAAACAAGAATACACACAACACAGTGCAAGGAACTGAATACTTGAGAACTCTCCATAAAGTTTCTTATTTATAAGCCAGGCATGAATGTTGCTTGGACCCTTGCACTTAATAAGATTGGGATGACTCTGGCCTTACCAGTCTTAGTCTGTGAGGAGACTCGACAGTAGATATAAAATCTAAATCTTATGTTGAAGTACCCGTAATGGAGTACACAGTCGTGTTAACCGTCTCTCCGCGGACAATAACGACATTCTAAAATTCAATCTTACAGAAATGAAAAACCTGGATCCTCAACAAACGGGATCAATGGGTTGACGGTCCCAAGGTTGTCAACCAAAACTCGAGTGTCCTTTCACTGGTGGATGAAGCCGGTGGCACGAGGCAGTATTTTTAATAAGGAAATTCGCTTTCACATCCCTAATAGAAGGCACACGACGACGATTGAATACCGATGAGTGTCGTTGTAAACCGGCTTTATTCGTATGCTCCACGCTCATATAATGGACTGAGCATTAGAAATAAGGAACACCTACGTATGGAACTTCAAAACTCTTTGAAAATGTCAGATATAGTAGTGAAATTCTTTAACAAATCGTCTAATAAATAAGCTTAATAAGTAAGGGGTTCCGTTCTTCTACATTAGTAGTGCACCCTGTTGACCACTGCGGACGAGGCTGTGGTGCGAGTCTCTATCCTTAAGAGGTTGCTGTGATTTGTGTAGAGAAGCCCAATGTAACTTATGCATCATATGAATTTTATATGCAGTTGCCATGAAAGACTTCGATATTACTTAACTGCTGTCTAATGATGACAATCAAGATCTATTGTTTTAAAGTGACCTCATCACAGTGGGTACTTGATTTTTTTGTCAGTCGCCTTCGTCCATTCTTTTCCCAACGCTGGACATTATTCAGCAAAAGAGTCATAAATACGACTGGCATAAAGAGTTAGGAACGTTTCTGTAATATTTTTCTCGGTACACCGTGAATCGCCACTTAGGTTACAAAATAGAATTGACTTTGCGCGACAAGCAGCGACGAATTACATCGCAGTAATTACTTTTCGTTTACGTTCAGCAAAGAGTGTGAGATGATTTAATATAATTTCCGTTTCCCTAACGCTTCAAGAGTATTATTATTAGGTACTTTTGAAATTATGACGATCTAAACAAATATATTATTTTGGTCAGTAATTCCAATAACAATAACACTTGCTTATGGTTTTGAAAAGCAGGGGATTGAATGCAATAAGACACGATTATTATAATGTGTCGATCTAGCGTCATGTATCTTGAACACGCTTAATCCTACATTTATCGTGTCATGCAGTATATTCGTACATACAGTGAGTAACCGTAAAATTTAATGCTTTATTTAAATGATAAGAAAATCTACATACTTACTTAAGAAAGCTCAACATAATTCGACAACCAACCCGCACGGAGCAGATAATAATTTTAATTTATTCGAAACGGGATATTGTGAACAGTTTTTGATTATCACGTTTGTTAATCAGGATCTAAAGAGTTTGTAGTGGATATTGTAGTGGGACTCTATGAAATTCGATTGTGCTGAGTTGTGTTGTCGTTTCGATAAAATAACTAAACCAGTGTAACTTCAACTGCAAGAGGTTTGATTTCTCTCTCGTTGAAAGAAAGAACAAATAGAAATAAGTTGCCATAATTTTTAACCGGCATAAAAAGGTATTCAACGAGTAATCAAATGATGTCAGACTGGGGAGATCACTACATGATGCTCCATAAATAAAATAGAAAAAAATACGATAACAATGATTAAGGGAGAACCTACCAGACGACACGTTCGAGAATAAATCCCCCAAAATACCTAATCTTTTTATGATACGTTTTAATAATCAAATCGTGGTATTGTATATGATTTATCCATACGAAAGGACAACACACAACTACACTTATCAAAGCACAACTTGTAGGTAAATGACAATTTAATAAATAAAGCAAAATATATGGAAATAATACCGCTGTAAGTGGATCTGCACAAGATTGTTTTATCTCTAAATGCACATAGTCTGTCGCTTGGTTCGGAAGTTGAAATTTAAATAACTCATCAACTGGTTGTAGTGTAAACAACCTGAAGTCCCAAAAAGAAGACCCATACTGAAAATACGTTACCTAGTCACACATATGACACTGTTGTATTAAGTACGAGTAATTACCTTAATTTTAATTTAATTTTAATTAATTTAAGTACCTTTAATTTTAACGCATTTGCTTAATTTTATATCATTTAGACGTTTAAATATATGTAAAACTAAATAAAAATATTCCATTACATTCATACAAACAGGTGAATAACGAATATCATTCTCGAGCCCGGACCCAAAATACCGTCTGAATAGCGATGATGCTTACGTTGTGAATTGTTGATAACTTATTCATGTGCCGGCTATGTGGCCGAGTTTGCGATCAATTGAGAGGGTATTCTTTAGGATATCTTTGAAAGATCTTTGAAAGTACCCTTCCGAGAGCGATAAATTCAACTGAAGTCGAGAACGCTGAAATTCTGACCGACCAAACGGTACAGGACCCAACCTTTGAAGTCTGAAGACACCATCATTTTACGGATTTTACAATGTCCATAAACTCCATAGGATTTTTATTCTGTGTAAATAAAGAAGTATCTGCGTAATAAAGTGACAACAATTGGTAATTTTTAATATTTCTTACGGGTTCCTTTGTTTTTAATAATGTTAATAAAGTGAATAGAAAATTGATTCGAATCTTTTCACGTCCCTCTCTTACCTTCGATGTTGTATAAGATTTATATAAGAACTGACTTCTTTACAATTTCTTATTGCAATATTCTTTTACTGTAACAGACATCCAAATTAATATGGTGAATAAAGCAAGACATAACGAAACAAACGAAATTCCTCATAACGCGGTAATAAAATGTTAGTAAAAAGGAACCATCCGAGAACAGATACTGAACAAATATTCTCAAAATGCCGTACGAGCCGCAGGGCTGTCTGTACTCTAGTCATGTATTGATCACAGCCGCAATGATTAACGCCCCAGCTATCGAGTACGGTCAGCCCTATGAGTTCCGATGTAATGAAATTCCATCTGTCAACCTTCGTGCTGATATGCGTGCCCTATTTACCAACGTGAAACCGCTGCCTTAAACAGTTTATAATATAACTTATTGGTTGGGCATGATAACAAACAAAATTATAAGAAACTTTAGCGATCGGAACGGGTTCTGTTTTCGCTGCCTTTTACCCTTTATAAATACATATAATAAAATTTTCATAAGTTTCTGTCTACATTTACATGTATCTCAATAGCCACATCACAAAGTCTAAATCTATACGAAAAGTACGAGCTAAATCTATCGCCCCCTTTAGATAAATTAAGATAAATATTCCTTCATATTGTCTTACAAAAGTTACACTCATTTTAAAATATTCAACATATTCAATGACAATGTTCCACTCAACTTGGATTTCCGAATAGACCTTATTAAGTGGCTTAATGAATCAGGCACAATGTCTACTTATTCTGTTCTAAACCTGCTCTAGTTCCTAGAACCACTAACATATAGTGAATCTTCAGCATTAAATCAACACGATGTATTCATAAAATCTGTCGCTTGTTATACATATACATATAAATAAATATGTTTTTTAATAAGCAAATATCACACCCAGCCGTATGTTATAACTCCGAACCGATTCCTCGTGAACGATCGAGGTAATACCCTCACCCGGTCGTTTGACGGATGCGTCCGATTTATCAGTGAAGGTTAGTATGTGCAGAGGAAGTATTTTGTTTGCTGTCGATTGTTGACTATCCGACCGACAAGGGAACATCATAAAGGTGTGTATTCACGAACAAGAGACGTTGATAAATCTAAAGCCTAGACAGTGCAAGTCTTCTTCTGAACATAAAAGCGATTTGAGGACAATACATGTAGAAAATATTATTGGATTTTAATTTGTTAATTTATTGGTATTTAGTTCAATTACATTATAACAAATGTGCAACAGCAATAATCTAGTCGTTGAAACACCGGTCACGCTGCGCTTCGTCTTGCTTCGTCCGCGTGCGACAGTGATGCCTTTGGTATTATGAACGTCTACGGATGGCGGTAAGTACATACCAGTAGATGGCCCGTCTACTGGTTCGTCAACTATTTACATAAATATAAAAGTTTGGGTGGTGATCTTACGAACGGACATAGAAAACTTGCTTATGCCGGTTGATAAAATTTTGCCATTCCCTTGGGTCCGCGTTCGTGTTGCTCTTGGTTGATCGCCTTAACTAAAAAGTTATCGGCCCAACAAAATAAACACTTATATAAATAAATGAATCTAT
Organism: Agathymus mariae mariae; assembly: GCA_018251895.1. NCBI lineage: Eukaryota > Metazoa > Arthropoda > Insecta > Lepidoptera > Hesperiidae > Agathymus > Agathymus mariae. The sequence continues at coordinate 3,777 of DWPT01003645.1, read as the reverse complement.
AGTCAAAGAATAATAACAGATTGTATCTTTACGTTATTACGGTTACGCGTGACATTTTAAACATCAATTGACCTTTACTTTACTGTGTGTAGGTATTTGGTTTAGAACTAAACCGCCAGTAAATTCCAGTGGCGGGACAAGTTTCTCAATTAGGTAGCAGCTCGTCAAACACTATTGTTCATCGGGAGGTTAGTGTCAACACTGAAATTCGATCAGCAAATCGACCGACACGTGACATACGGTACAGCGTGTTGTGCGTGGTGTTGCCAGGTCCTGCATAAATTTTAGAACGAAAAGTTAAAACGAATGGGTTTTTTTTTCAAAGCAGCACAAGCTAAAATAACAAAGTAAGAAAAACAAATAGCCAAGATTTAAAAACGTTAACATGTGAAAATTTTTATGGAGCAAAACCATAAAACAATATTTTGCTTTTTACCGACAAAATTCTCGTTCGAAGCTCGGAATAGAGGGAGATTAGTAGAAAACTGGGACACCTGGTAGCGGTACATACAATCACAATACACAATCGTGACCATTATGTTTTTCTTCCGCGCAAGACAGCTAATTAGTTACACACTGCACATGTTTAGACTATAATTATGAAATATTTATTTATTTATTAAAAATTTAAATAACAACTAATATCGCAGTCACGGCAGTGAAGCGCTCATCGCCAGATAGCTCGATTCAGTTTTAATTGAAACGTCAAAAGAAATAGACATAAAGTCGACAGGCTCATCTGTCAGTGGTGTCCGTCAAGTATCGACCGTCAAAACATTATGTCCGCTATCACCGGTTTCGCTGCGATCACGAATTATGTGCACTACTTATAATAAAATTGTATAATATCCGCGTTGACGCAAGTTTAAAATGTAAAGGGAACTAAACTAAGCAGGGAACATTGCCGAGAGTTGAATGGGCCTCAAGTGCTTCTGAACTGCAGAAGACACGTTTACCTAGATAACTATTGTTAAACGCCGTTAAGTCATCTTCGAACATACTTCTGACATATTTGCTTTACAGCATATATAATATTACCTGTAGTAAACATTTATGGAAATAAAGTTTTTCTTTCTTTCTTTTAAGATCCGTCGCGTGCTGCCGCATGCTACTTTTAAATAAATGAAACTCGTGTCGAGCCGCATCAAATTATAAAAAAAAAATATTAAAATATGTAGGTTGCCCAAAACGTGTGCCAGCTACGCTATTTTACATATTTTAGGTAGAGCGGGACACTGTCCAGACCAAAGCACAACGTATAGCCATGTTAGCTAAACACGGCCTAGATTTACACAGTAATACACAAACACGGACAAGAGTGTGATGTACACAAGTGTAGTATTTACCAAGACAGCGAGCAATATTCGTGGTAGTAGTGGTATTATACGGTCGACAAATCTACATAGATATAACAAACTTCGCTCCAATCCGACCGTAGATAATTTGAAATTGGTCGGTAAGTTAATCTCGTGAATACTTAATTATTAAGGAGTTTAAACGGTAATACAAATAAAATACGCTTGAAGTAAACATGTGACCGGTGAACGCCGTATACCACGACTAGGCACTCACAAAAATGGGTCTTCACAAACATACTAGTCTTTGCTCGGCATGGAACTTTGACACTTCATTCGGCAAGCTTATTTTAATTTCAAACAGAGATTTAAAGCCCACAGTTGCAAGTATGCGAGAAAATAATAATTGATGCATATTTCAATAATTCAATTATCCAGAAATCTCCATTTCCATTATCCAGCTTCTCGTATCAACGAAGCTTCGAAAATTCCGATAAAACAGACATATTTTCTATTATAAAAAGACAGTTGTAATTCCTTTAATCTATTTTGGAAAAGAAGCACATCGTATTGTTCGCACAACAATAAATTCCATCATTGAATCGGCTTATAGGAATCCGTCAAATTGCGAAGATTCGAGCACTCCTGTCAGAAAGGGGACGTGGGTAACGGCTGGTCGCGGACTTGCAGCGATAAAAAGTTATAAAGACAAAATTAATACTTGCGGAAAATTACTATAATTAATACTTAACTAGATTTAAATAAAGCAAAATGTTAATTAACGGGCTTTAATTATCAAAAGGATCTTGTGTCCCCTTCAGCAGTGATTCAAAGGGCGCGGTGCCGTCGTTTGCGATGTGTCAATTCTGTATGTTTACATATACATGTTTAATACAGCCTGTGACGCAGGAAATCGTTGCACGTGTTGTGCTAGAGTAAAAATTTAGTTTATGATAAAAAAAAAAAACACGCGTAGGACGGGATAACGTAATATAAACAAGTCCAGGAATACTTTCCGTTGAATTAATGGTAATATTCCCAGTTCAGGGCTTGTTTAGGATGTATATTCAAATGCGTATTTATCTTTCCTCCATTTTATTTTCCAATCCATCATAGAATGGCCTCACCTCAAGACCCTCTGGACGGACAAGCAACACTTTCTTGTAAATTGTCGTGTACTACAAAAACTTTCCACTGAATTAAAATATTTAGGATTAAGTACGTAATGTAATATTAATTCTTTTTTTAACTTCAAGCTCGGTAATTTCGGGATACATACAATTTTCTCTTGCTTAATATATTTGCAACTGCTAACCTTAAAAATTACAAGTCATTTATTTACGATATTCGATCATAACTGGATTACATAAACGAAATTCTAACTTACCTACTTATTGGTTCCGTCAGTCTTCTTCGACTTTATAGAAAATCTAATTTAAAATCAGAAATATTCATAAAGTCCTAGTTTACAAAAGTATGGTTGACGTAAACGTTAAATTATCTTTTACGAGAATCGGTGAAAAATGATCCAACCCTTAAAATAGTCTTAATAAATATATAAGTAATACAGTCTTTAGAAATTTTATTTATAACCCATTTATAACTAAGTGCCCTTAAGACATTCCATTTGACCGAATTATTAAGTAAGGAAAAATCCGAGTAAATAGCGCACCCTTGCAAAATCCTGGACTGAACCAATACGAAACTTAGTTATTGGAAAAAGGAAACGGCAAGAAAAAATTAGTACAAGCAAAGACGCGACGAATAGATTTGCCTAGTAGAAAAAATTCTTGACACACCTGATACACCTTTTTGTACTGTTATGTTAACAGCCAAGTATTTCGTTTAAACTACCTGGCCCGGTTGATGTTGTTCTGTGACATCGCTAATTATCAAGTAACTTGGTTTTCATTACAGATACAGATTTTATAACGCCGGAAATGGATCATAGTAATGAACCATCGTTTCGACAAAATATATATATTGTGTGAATACGACATCATATGTGGGAAAAATACCTCTAATGACTACCATATATATAGACACGACTAGCTGTTACACGCGATTGCGTCCTCGTATGCTCGTTAATTTTTTCGACGTTTTAATTAGAAACATTGATTTAACATAACTCAGTTAAAACTGAAAATGTACGTGCAGTCATCAGTACAGATCAGTATGTTCGTATTAAAATAAATTTTACCTATAGGTGCGGCTTCATTCTGTGGAAATGATCACTGAATGAGTATGTAAGTCGGCTCTCTGTCATTACGCAGATTTCCGCATCACCCTCGGTGGACTCGTGTAAGGACTGTGTTCTCACTATTTCACTTGGTGAATTCCCAGTAAATCTAAACCACGAACTTTCCGTTTTATAATATATGGTTCTAAAAATCATAACAATTTTTCGAACGTTTTCAAAATAATTATTATTTTCTTACACCGCAATCACCACGAGACATAACTGAGAACGTTTTTCTTTATT
>DWPT01003644.1:0-14168 GCA_018251895.1 Agathymus mariae mariae | reverse complement strand
CAAACTCTTCAGAATCTACAAGTTGGGTGGCTTCAAAACGCGAGCCATACAGAATCCCCAATAACTACAATGATTTCAATATAAAATTCAATGTTTTAACATATCAATAGCAATGATGGTAAACTTATAAAAAACCCGGTCGTTCTTTTTTGTTTGCCCGTAACAGTTCTCTGATTCTTCTGATGATGTAAGTGCCCTGCCAATCAGTAATCTGAGGACTTGTGAACTCGTTTTTTGATTTTTTAACACAAGAAAATCAACTGTGTGCTGAAGGCAACACACGCAAAAACGTTCACTCCCCGTGACGCCGCGTCGTCTGTCACTTCGCCGAAATGTTTTTTCGTTCAAGTGTCGGTGAATATGTTACTTACGACTTAATTTTAAGTTTAGTAAGCAATTATATATCTGGAGCTAAAATACATAACGATTAAAGCAATAATACGACGGGTGGGTTGCTCTCATGACGATTAAATTACTGTTTGATAAAAAAAATACAGCCTATAGGTCTGACGTGTAGCGCCGAAGAGCCTTCGATTACAGGGGAGCAGACAATTGTGTGATTGATAAATATAAATATTAGCTCTCGGACATTGCTGTCCTAATTGTGCAAGTATATGCTACATGTAACGTGTCAAACAGAAAATTCTTTCAGAAAAACTTGAGACACGCGTTTATTTATTTATCTACCTATAAATAAACCAAATATCATCTTCGAACTCCGCTAACCACCTGTAGATTTCACCTGTAGCCGCGACGAATCAGTCACATTCGGTATCATCCACCCGCACCACAAAGAAGTCGTCGCAAAACGAACAAAACTGACCACTGTCGTGATCCCAGCCACTGGCCGACCTAACCTGCAGCCGAGTCGAATTGACCGTCCAAGACGAAGCACTGCAACCACGCAACACGAATCTACGTGATGCTTCGAACGTGACCCGCACCTGCTCGATGAAGAATGTCCACAAAAACAAACCAATCGTAATAATTGAGATTAGATCTCGGTTCCGATTGGCTGGTTTCCACCGATTGCCAAGTTACGTGCTGGCACATTATCATGGGCTCAGTGTGGCGTCTGTAATCTAATAGATCGATCGGTCGATTACGTGGCGAAGTAATTTTTCTTTTTATATTCAATTTTACCAAATCGGTTTATCAATGAAAGGTAAGTATTATAGTATAACTTTACAACACTAGAATAGTAAAATCAGCAAAAGTGCAATGACCCCATTACAGTGAACTCACCGCGAAATTTCAAAAAGATAGTTTAAATTATTTGTTAATAATACATGACTTTATGACGTTAACGAATCAGGATATAATTAATCGAGTTATGTAATACTTAATTGTTATTTTCAAAATTATATTTACTTAGCATTAATGAATTCAAGTAACGTAAGGCTTTGATAAAAAAAAAAAAATACGGTCACATTTATAGAGTTATTTATTGTATTGACATCACGAAAACCGAATGTGGCAGTGGAGAATAACTATTCTTTTTATATATGTATTTTAGATATTTAGATAATCGAACTACTGACTCAATGAAACAAGATAATCTCACACGAAACTCACTAGATGGCGATACTCTACAAATTAATGGATATATTCCGACAGATATACTTTCATATCACAAAGTAAATATCCTACAACTAAGGTTAAAAGTTACAAACTGTTTTATAATACAATAAAAATAAATGTTGCATTAATTTTTTTCTCTTTCAATCTCACTGACAAAACTCGTTTTGTTCTTCCCCACTACTAGTGATATTAAATCCCCTGTGTGAGAATAGATCCCCTGCGATCGTGACCCGCACCTGTCACTGAGGACATGGAAAAATGTCTATAAAACCCATTCGATTGTAAAATTGTCTCACGACGAAGCCAATCGATCAGTTCACGGCCGCAGGACATCGGGTATTTAAAACGTCATCATTCACAAAAAATAACTATGAATTTGAATCCGTGGGATTCATCGAAAAGAGACGGAAATAAATTGTTTTTCTCATGCCCGAATACAATTCATAGCCTGTTTTTTAAAATGCGCTTCAAATATATTAAAACAAAGGGAGGCAGGCCTTAGGTACGAATCAGTAGCCAAATTTATATTTAACAGTAGAAATAATTTAAGAAAAAAGACATATATGTCATGTTTAATATGCTTCTTATTAAGAATTGCGAAGTCGCGGGCGGCCTATATAATTAAAATTGTAATCTATAGATACTTATTACATTTTGCTACACGTTTCTATCCTATTTCTTCTAAATAATGGATGTCCGGAAGAGGTCATTGCATTAGTGGTATCTATGATGATCTATACTTTACAATTAAACGTACCGTATTGTAATTATGAAGACAAGCATATCTCTCCTAACTGATATCGAATCCAAAATCATTCGTTTTACTGCAACTGATCAAAACAATGTGTAACAAAAATATAAAATAGGTATATAATAATCCGATGTGTTTGATGGTAAATTTTAATATTACGAATGACATTTTAACCGAAGTAGACACTGAAAAACGGCGCCGTCAAATCCAACAGAATAGTAATAGAATCAACCGGCCGTCAAGTTTGTGGTTAACGGGAATAACTTTACGGGAACATCTCAATGGTAATGCGAGATGGACATCACTGTCAATTTTATGCAAGACGTGACTGGACGAACGTCTTTTGCATCTGAGGAAACATATAAATAATGTTATGTATGTCTGTGTAATATATATGCGTTAGTTGTTTAAGTAAAGTTTTACAGTACCTTCTTCTATAGTTTTGATACTACGAGTATCGTTACGTTTGAGTTATTGATGTCTCTCCGGACAATAACTATTGAATACTGTACTAACGAATATACAAACTATCCATATCAAATTTTCAATTGTCATTCTACAATTATCTGTAACACTGCCAGTAAAATTAACAACTCCTAGTCTTACAAATAACAATCATTGCGAATAAAAATTCAAAATTAAATTTAACATAGGAAAAATGAAGAATTTCAAAAGGCACCATAAATAAATATAACGCGAAGCAAAACACGACAATGTAAAAAAGGATTTATTTACCCTAATGTGATCCATTTATACAAGGACCACATACCACATAGCACCGAGGTAGTTTACCTCATTCTTACATAACACACTCGACAACAATATACGCATACAAAGCGCGCAACACCGCAAAGCACACGCTCTTACAAGTCAACCTGGCTCGTATTAAAACGATTTAGCGCGATTCTTAAGCCGACACTAAGTCCGCACACTACGATTACACGCTAAATGCAGTCGTGCCCCAAATCAGTACAAACTTGCATATCTGATGAAGTGAAAGTTGCTCATTGTGCACGGAAGGATTTTATCTGCTGGCCACATACAAATTTTCTTTACCGCTGCACTTCCTACTAGGTACTCACTCGTACGTCATCACTGACATTCGAGTAGAGCTACATTTCACCCGGCGTATTGTGATGCACGAATGATTGATTTAACCCACAACCGCACCGGTCACCGTCTGAGTTACATATGCCAAGGTCCGGCCGGTCTTGGTTTTTATTTGCTCATCACATATCCTTGTTGAGATCGACGAGTTTTATATATATTTAATACTAGTAAACTGCCCTCGCTTCGCTTCGGAAAAACTACGCCTAATGCCAAGAAATAGTACCTACATTATTTGAGATTAGTTGATTACTTTTTTATTTAGGACGGATTGCAATGAAACAAAGTTTAAGTATTAAGTGACGCTTACTGCAATACATTAGTCAATACCAGAATGAAAACGGTTAAGCCGTTTCCGAGATAAGCGGGAGCAAACGCACAGACAAACAGACAAAAATTATAACAACTATTGTTTTGGGTTCTTCTGCTTTAATAAAGGCCCCTAAGAATATTTTTTCTCATATATCGTTCATGTACTGAAATCGATCAGTTAGAATGTTATTATTAGTATAGACTTGCAAATTGCCCTCGCTTCGCTTCAGAAAAACTACGTTTTACATTATTTTAAATAAATTTATAGTTTTTTATTTATGGACGGATTGGAATTAAACAAACTTTACGTATTAAGTCACGAAATATGTTTAGCCGTTTTGGAGATTAGCAGAAACAAACAGACAAAAGTTCTAACAACTTTTGTTTTGGGTTATATTGCGTTAATAAAGGCCCCTAATAATGTTTTTCCTCGTATAACGTTCATGCATAGAAAGCGATCAGTTAGAATTTTATTATTAGTATAGATTTAATGGAATTTAGTTTACTGATAACTAATTATTGGTACTTATCCATTGTATAATTGTATGTATGAGGTGGTAGTCTAATGGTAAAGACGAGGGTCTTTCGCGCTTGCTTCATTGAAGGAAGACATCGAGAGAAAATCTACATATTTGAGAGTTCTTCATTATTCTTAAAGACGTGTGAAGCTTATCAATGTGCGCTCGACAAAAGATTTTCCGTTAACTGAATATGATTGCCTTAACTCACAATTGTCTCATTGCTACACTCGTGTCTATACATTTCTACCTAGGTATATCTTTTTTGTTTTTGATACACCAAGTAACAGTTCTATAGTCGCTTAGGTTCCTTAGTGGGAATAACGTTGACATCCTTGTGTGCGGCCCTTGCGACGCAATGGCAACTGACAATATGCCAAACAAAAAACATTTTTACGTTTTGTATCACACAGAGTGCCATTGTATTGATACACTATTCAACCAAATTGAAATCAAGGTATTGCGAGGCAGATAAGTATAATATTCGTTGAGTATAGAATTCTTCTATTAAACCGTTCGCCCGTTAATGAGCGTAGTAATTTTTGTAACATTACTTGAGCGTGTAGGTTGCAGGTATAAATGCCAACTACAACACATACGTGTAACATAGGTGCGGTTGTGTGTTTGTAAGTGTTCGATCGATCGCTTCATTTGCTTATATTATTCAATGCAGCTTTCACTCGAACAGCAAAAATGAACCGCAATATCCAGAATAAAACATAGAGTAGCCGGTTGCCGCTGAACCAGGAAACCATTTCTTTCACCAGTTCCCACTGGTCTGTCACGTACTGCGGTCACCGGTCGCGACCCGTGGCAGCGCTGTCGCGCGGAACATTCCATAAAAAACACCAGTGATATCGAATTACCGAGAATCGAACACTTTTATTTTTATTCCGAGACAGTTCATCAGCTTCATCGCTTTTTTTATCCAAGTATTGAAAATAAATTTTAATACATAGATGTTTTCATTCACTCATGTCAGCTCATAGCTCGGCTAACGATCGTAATAGATCGACGGAGTGGGCAATACGAGCGAAGTTTGATATAGAATTATTGCTCAGTACTAATAGACTTTCAAGAGCGCTTCCGTGCTTCGAAGGGCACGTCAAGTCCTCACTCTCGGTTATTACCATTAGATATTATCGTCACGATATCAATGGAGCAGCGTAACGGAGTATAATCCACCAGCTATAGAAGAAACGGCCCGGCCCAGTAGCGTGAAATATAATATAGTGCTGATTAAACATTTAACAAACGATGTACTAGCAACGCCTACAAACATTAGTTTGACCTTTACAATGACTTTCCTTGTACATTGAAAATGTCGTCGTAAAAAACATGCGAAGTTGAGCAAAAGACAATATATGAATATATATGAATATACAACAATAAGGTTACTCAGAGGGCATTACTTAAATAATTTTTAAGTACTATTAACAACGCAAACCAGCATTGGATAATTAGGGTGAATGCACCTGTAGCAACCAATTAGTTTTGGACGTAATTTTTTATTGTTATTGTGGATTTTTATGGTAAAACACATTTTGTTTCCTCTTTAACTATGAATCAATCTTTTTTTTTGTTTTTAATTAAAAACGCTAATTAATTACAGAAGTAGTGGACGAGCGAATGTCGATAAACGAGGTTTGTTTGTAACAAATAAGTATTCACTGAAGACAATTTATATATAACATTTAATCATGTTTTGAAAAGTTGTCCTAACATGTTTTAAATATGTAATAATTGTCATTTCGTATGCTGTATATAAAGGTAGCCAAATAAATGAGTAAGAAGTTATTTAACTATGTAAAATTCATACTTTAAATTGAAACAAATGTACCATTGATACCTGAAGTGTGACAGGTACACTTACCCTACTACCTCATAACTTAGTTAAGAAGGTAACCACTACATAATGATTTAACTTGTGTACTCACATGCAACTGGCTAAGTCCGCGGTCAAACCCACGTAGTGTCGACTTACTAACCACAGCGTTCTGGTGTTTCTCTGACATTTAAACAGACAGATATAATTTTGCAGTTTTTACCCTTCATATTGGAGCAATTACTGAGTAGACGAGTTATTTGATAAAATAGTTATATACTAATAACCATCGACGTGATCATCCAGTTATTGTTCCCTGACAATGCGAGGCGTTTGTACTATAGTCACTATAGTCTGTATTTATTAAATCATAAACTAATCAAAATCACTAAAAATTTATAGTTTAAAAGTTTGTTTTTAAAATTGTGTCATACATTTCAAACTGTACCAGGTAGTCACAGTTTTAGTATTTTCATCGACATATCAACTTATGATAGTTTACAGTGAATTTACGTCAGCCTTTGTCAAATTGAACAGTCGACAGTTCGTTTCTGATTAGTTTTTCCCCGCCACCACAGTCTCGTTATCACTTTCATATTAGATTTCTTCATAACTAAATCTTAGCGAAGAAACCTAAATACGCAGAAAATTGTGTAAAATACACCAACGTACAATTGAACGTTTGTTGAACTGTCCTTAAACCGTGGCATTCCGAGCAGAGATCACCGCAACCGTTATGGGTTCTGATAAAGAAAAACGCAAAACTTATCTACAATATATATACTAAGACTTTATCGGATTTTTATATTTCGTAAACTCACATAGCTCCGAATTTCAGTTATATAATTCTTTACGTTATAACCCACTGTAAACTGAATATGTTCTTGTTATCGTAACAATAAGTAAACAAACTTTGACTTTGAACATTTTATAATAAAAACGCTACTTTCTTAATTTATATAATAAATATAAATAAATTTATTAACAGACTTTAAAAAAGCAAGAAGTTTTCGAGTTTTTTTTACATACTTAGAACTATGTCATTTATTAACCGATTTTATAAATTCCTCCTTTGTTAGAGAGATCCTTTGTTGGAGTTATTAACAGATAAGTTTTTTAATCTCAGTCACAGTTTCATAGTCTGTGACCGGCCTCAAGAGTATATTTGAAGTTTGTGGCTAATGTGATTTGAGTGAAAGAGTCTCGATCTACCCAAGCTAACCCCTTCTTTTCCTAATTCACCTTGCTGAAGAAAGAACAAGAAAAAGCCACGTCACGTCAAGAGATCGGTTGATTCTGTGCCTCGCAGTTTTTTCCCGACGATACTTTGCTTTATACCTGACTAGCTAATGCTTTACTTCTAGAAGCATCTGTAAAAAGTTTTTTTATGTATTCAGTTTTTAGTTCAGTTTGCCAAAGGCCCAATGATAACGACTGGATGCTTCCTTGGCCGGCAATTACCGATTACCATAAGGTGGTCGGTAAAAATTTGCTCGTTTGTCAGATTGACATAATTGAAATAACAATGCTCATTTGCTGGCACATCAATAAAAACAGTATCTAAATTTATATACGTCTTAACAAACAAAGGCTAAAGGCGAGCGGTATGTAAAGCAAGACATTCCTGGGTCGGCAGTCGCAGGCCTTGCGACCTCGGGGGGCGCTTCGCAGTCCGCGCACGCACGCATCGAGCATCCGCATAACCTTACACGTCCCTGCACTGGCCCGGCTCGATGGTAACACGAGTACGGAACATACAGAGTGAGATTCTCTCAACCAAAAGCGTGGTCCATTTTCAAACAGCTGTCACATGTTCGATCCATAATCAAAGTGATTTAATTGTAAAATATAGGTTCGAGGTAATATAGTCGTAAGATGTAGACACCACGTCTTACTGATATTTCAACTCAATCCTCATGACAATATCTTGCATTGTTTTCAAAAACACTGAGAAAACAAAGGATAACCTGAGCCTAGCACTGGGAAAATTATGGGTTTTTGGACTGCATACTCATCTGTTTCTTATAAATTAACAGATTCTATCATAGACTGACGGACAACATAACAAAATCGGTAGGACGTAAAGCATGTAATATCTCCACATGTATTATATATATTATAATATAGGTGAGTACTATATAGGTCTCTTGAAATATCCAACAGTAAGGGAGCGAAGTTATGTGCCAAATGCGACTTGTATATTAACACAGAGTAAATTTTTAACTATCGACAATTCACCCTCAACTCCTCATTTCTGTAGTTTGTCGCGATTAGAGCATCTATTCCAAAATAATAAATCAACCACTATTCAATGCTCTCAAACTCGGTCTCTGCTGAAGTAGAACTCTTGTTTAACGTTCGCTGTCTGTATGATTTATACTCGAGGGTACTTCGTATTCATTTTACCATCCATGTATTATGAACCTAAACTACTTTGAGGAACCTAAAAGTAAAAAGATTTTTTCTCATAGGAGTAAATAAATAATAGAGTACAAAAGTAGTAAAAATAGCTAAATGTTTATTCTCGGGTCGCGAGTGGTCGGTGATATGATGATGAGATATACTCATTTGTGTAAGTCCACACCATTCTCATATAATTCTTATGCGGGGTAATGGGTACAAAAAATCGACATAAAATTCATGGGCCACCATCGACAACGAAATAGTTCATCATAACTCACCGTTTGTTGTTAGGCAGTTCGGATGTCACTTCCGGTACAAGTCGTGACTAGGTCTCGTAATAATTTTGAGAACAATATAATAAGGACATGAGCATAATGTATAATAAGCCGTATCAACCATACGCATCATTGTCTTAGTGCCTGTTGTATTCATAGAGAACGCAATTTCCGCCATCACCAGTTCTATGGTGCTATGGTCATGAAAATCATTTAAATTACCTTTTTTTTATTTCAAGTTGGTTTTAATACTAATTTTTTTAACATTAACAAATCCCCATTGAAGTACTCGCAGAAGAATAAAGGACAAGAGAAAGAACAACCGAAGAACTCCCAAGGAGAACATTTTCCTACTAATACCAAAAAAACACTTATATACTACATTTTACTTCGTCTTGTAGTTTAAATATATGTTATTTAATTAAATTCCCAGTTATCTTATTTTTGAAATAATCATTCAGTTTGTCGTCCCTTCGTCTTAAGTACGCTTTGACAATGGCTTCTAAATTAATTGGCATTATTAACTGTGTTATTACTCCAGTTATTGTAAAGGAGTCTCCATTACCATTTTTGAAAGTGAACCGTGAACCAGCCACCAATATAACTTAACTAAAACATGATATAATCAGCTTCACCTTATTCCTTATGTTAATAATTAGTGTACATTCCTCTTATCAAATGCTTAAAGTATTTTTAACGTAAACAATTATTAAAAGTATATTATGAAACATTCAATTTCCTATCCTAATGCGTCTATTTGAATATATTCACACATTCGCACGAGGGTTCGTCGTGTCGAAACTAGCCTGAACATACAATATTCATACATAACAACCAGGATAAGAGAAAATAAATCAGTTGGATTATAGAACATCATGTGATAGTTAAATGTATACCAATTATAATTTGTAATTGGAAATATAAAAAATGATTCTACAATCATTTATTTACCTACCATTTAATATTTTAACCGTCCCACTGTTAAAGTCGAACTTCCTACGTAAGACGGGGTAAATCACACATATATATATAACTGGTAACACTTATTAAAAAAATACTATGACACAAGACTTTTTCTTTATTTAAGACTAGATAAATAGATCTAAAAATCGTCGCGTTGTAATTTGAATTCGTTCGTTCGTGTAATATAGATAACCCCATAATTTTATTGCGGTGCGTTCATACAATTTTCCATGCGGATCAGACACGAAGATTTCTACGGCAAATACGTGACTATTGTATAAATATTCGAATTTATACGTTAATTTTACTGTGAGCGTATTGTCAGTTCATCAATAATGTTGACTTGGATATCAATTTAATAGATTTCCAAAACATCTATAATTATATTAATAGGCAAAGACAAAAACAATTCATTGACTTTTCACCTCAGTTTATCGAACAATTTTATTTTTCTTTCTATTGTTTTGTAGCTGCTGAAAAAATTTCAAAACAAAATGTTATTCAATGAATACTATCGAATTTCGATCACTAGAATACTAGTATTCAGAAACTATTTCAACTAGTTATTTTGTGTTGAACAGCTGGCTTTAAACAGTTTGCTCTGCAAATTATAGTCTGTTCAGAATTGTAACGGCTCATATTTTATTAGCCACGAACTACAATACAATAGTTTGGGACATTTAAAAATTTGAATTACTAAAAAAAAAACTTGTATAACAACTTTCCAGTAGTACTAATTATAAATATTAAGTCGTACGAATGCGCGGGTATCGAATCTGTCTGTAGTATATAAACGATCACAGTCTAGGTTCGTCTGTTTGAACACGATGATCTCAAACATTACTGCACGGATTTTCATCAGATTTTATTTACAATTAAAATTATTAATGGAGAAGGTTATGGGGTTAATATAAATACCCTAAAAATTAATTAAGCGCCTGTTAAGCTATAAATAGTTATTCCCTCTGTGGTTATTTTTTGACGTTACTATGTTTCTCGACAAGAAGCGAGAATAATGAGTATAAAATAAAGCATGTTTTACAAAAACTTGTTGTGCTTCTTTGGTATAACTGAAGAGAGTCGTTACTAAGATCATAAGGTCTAGAATGATAAACCTCCATTCATTCATACATAAATTGACATTTCTACAGCAATTAAGTTTATTTTCTTTTAACCGTTTGTATGATTTGAACAACAATATTACGAACTATTAAATCGACCTCACCGCGGACTAAGCAGCAATTTTGATTTGTGAAATTGAAGAATACCAAACAATTCTCTGCGCCCGAATCACCGGCGCGACGTTATCAGTATCCGCAGAGCGGCGGAACGTGACTATGGTACTGGGAGGAGTTTCCATTCGTCCATCATAGAACGTTATCGGGCTAGCATTGACTATTAATTTAATGACCCACGCTAATTACATCTATTTACACGAACAGATGTAGCTATGCTTGTTTCGATCACTTCTAATAGGACGCCACATTTTTTTTTACGTAACATAATTAACCCGACTTGATGTTAGGTTCAATTTCACCATTTTTAGGAGTCCGATTAATTCATAGTTTTGCACGATATTAGTGTAGATTAGAAAATCATAACGTAATTACTAGAATCCGATATTCTTACTATGAATATATAATCATAAAACATGATAAAAAACGCTTCAATCACATTAACGAATTTTGTGTTGGAAAAATAAGCAAGAAAAGGTAACTTAATAAATTTGTTTTCATTTGTCCTTATGTAAACACATACAATTATACATTAATCATTAATGTTAATTAAGGATAGTCTAGATTCGAAGAATGGTTACAAAAACATATTTATCTTTGTAGGTACATACTAAATTAAAACAATTTTAACGAAAGTATAAAACTGTATTTGTTAATTATCGAAACTAGCACTACTCACTTAAAGCATTGTTACTGTTGCTGGCTGATTTACATCTTTACCAGATTTTAGCCTGTTTGTCATAGTGAGTTGTGGTGTCATTACGTAAACGCCATAGTTAAACGACGACTTATATAGATGCATTACATAACACCTCTACGCGAACCGATTAACAGGTAAAATGGATTGTATTTATCATCAAAACTCAACGATAGCACAAGTAAACATTACAAATACGGACTTCAATTTGAAGGTGAAATGATTGGTTCCATCTCCTATCTTACACCCTTAAAGATGGTATTTGTTAAGTAGGAATAAAGTATATCCGCTTAAACAAAACAGGAAATTTCCAAATCGGTTAATAAATGACGGAGTTCTCAACTGACAAACATTAAAAAAATAGAAAAGATTTGAAAACACTTCATCAATTTTAAATCCGATTAAAAAAAACTTATTTGCTGTTAATTTTTTACTGCCGTTACTACTTTAAAACTACTTTGAAATTCTGATTTAAATAATATGTACCTCAATTTTAAATAAAATTATTACCTTACATCACGGCGATTTAAAATATTAATTGAATAATAGGCTGATGTCCCGTTATTTGGCTTACATACTGATTTCTTTCGATCAAAATAAAAATGAATCATTGAATTGTTTCCAAAATTTCAAATTATACGCTTAAAGCGATAGATTAAATATTTTTTTAAATTATTACGACCACAAAAAAGCAGAAGTTCTTTGTAAAATATTTTGAACAATTTAAATTAAATAATAAAAAAATAAAAATTTGTAAATTTTTAAATTAAATATTATGTAGTAGAATTGTAGTGTTTAATTAACTAGTTTATGTAGTAATATAAAATGTTTACTAATAAAATAAAACGTCGTAACTACTTTTTACACCGGACTATATCCTTGAGATAATGTAATGCTACGACAACATATAAATATAACTATTAGAGATACGATTGATATAATTTGTTAGTTTGGTGACTTGGACCGAATTCCTGTTACAAGCAACAAACGCCTACCTTTTATATATTTCCAAATACAGTCCTCCGCCGCTGAAACGTTCCTCAGTTTGTCCGAAAGAAACAGTGTGATAGTCACAAAAACACTGGTAAACACTGTCCACTCGACGTGCTGTCAAACGACCGAGCAATGTCAATTTTTATTTGTTTTATTTTTTTGTAAATCGAACAGGACACGGCACGACGTTATCGGCGGTCAAACGTCTACCCACTTATCACTGTAATTAGCATTCAGTATCCACACGTGGTCCGGAAAGTTGCGGCGAAGCGTGTTGCGTCGAACGACCTCAGCGCGCCAAACAGTCAGCCCGACTGAACCGCATTGAGTCACACCTACACTCACACTTAGCACTGAACAGGTGAAAATGCAACAGTGTGTCACTCGTATCCGACCCGAACCCGTGTGGAGGTGACTCAGGTGAAATAACATATGTGTGCGTGGACTATTTCGTCGTGTTAGGCAGATTTATTACCGCAATAGCGTATGTGTGCGCGATATTTACAGGTGATCCCTTTGTATTCATACGTGGTTACGCGCGGTCACAAGTCACGTGTCGGTGTGTGCTGCCTACCTGTTGTGCCCCCGCAACTTATCAGTTTTGTTGTTCTTTTAGGGTTGTGTAAGAAAATGCATTATCTTATAAGACATACATTTGGCTTGTTATTGTTTTGTGCCGCGGCTCGCAACGGCTGTTGAGACAGCGTCGGTAAACAAGGAGCGATTTTAAATCAGAGTGCAGACGGTGCGTTGGAAACAGGTCTCTAGGGGTTACGAGGTGCGTCGGAGCTAAAAACCTACACATATGCAGATATACATGTATTTAAATACAAATGCAATTTTTATTCCGAAGAAAAATGTTTACTATTGCGATAACATTGCTTTTATTAATGCAATACTGTAACATTTTTTTTTATTAAACCACTTTGTCACTCACCATTAACATAATAGGAAATATTCATATAATCAGTAAATGTAGGTATGGTTCATTAAGAAAGACTATGTTAGAATTACTTATCTGTGAGCAGAGCTGAGTCCTCAGTTTTATTTCGAACGAAATCCCGAATTTGATATTAAAACGACCCATCACATCACTACAGTATATAGTTGATTCAACTTAGGTCTAGGATTTATAATTTGGATCAGATCGGTCACTACGTATTGGCCGGCGGCTGTCCTTATCCGGAAGCCAATCTCTCCTCCCGAGATTGAGTCTACAATGACGGTCCGACTTACCGTTACCTCTAAAGTTATTTATATTTTAACAGTCTTTTGAACTAGAAATAAAGCGGTCTCCTTATAATGTAAGTGTTTTAACAAGTTATATTTAAAAAGTAACAAGTGTTTTTACTAGGTTTGGGATTGTATACTAATGTAACATAAAATAATAAATTGGACCTAGTACAATGAGATTTGACAGTATTTTCTGGTATTTATATACAGCCTTGGCCAAAAGTATTAGGCACCCCCAATAAAGTTACTGCACATCTGTGATAGGTGAACAACGA
>DWPT01003643.1:0-14168 GCA_018251895.1 Agathymus mariae mariae | reverse complement strand
TTATTTTAACCACACGTATTTAGTAGTGATCTTCGCAAAATTAAAATCTAATCCAGGTTGGCTCGGTCCAAATGGCTATATGAGCAAATAATCCCGTACAATGAATGATGTAACTCGAGACAAACAGACATCAAAACATATCCTGTACAAAAACCTATAAATAAAAGAAGGTTACAAACATGTAGCATAAGAGTTGTCTTACATTACCACAATTCAGTCATTTGCTATCGGAAATCGATGGTCGGAGTTGTCGTTGAGGACGAGTCTGTAAGTGTCAGTGTAAGGCGCACGGGATGTTGTCACGTCGGTGTTCGAGTATTTTACTAAATAAATACTTTACTCACTTATGTTTCGTGAAATCAGATAAATGGTGTCTAAACGTCTTTGTTCCTTTTGTAAAAATATCTCTCGCATCGGAATGGAAATTTTAAAGATCCATAATCAGTAGTTTTTTTATTTCATACATTATTAAAACTCAAAGTAAGTTGTCTCAACGCATTAGCTACTCACTGGAGGCCTGAGGTTCTTTAAACTAGGGCAGACCGCCTTGAGCGTACTCCATCAAGCAGTCCCCGCGCGGTTGATAGAGGAACTTTATCGACTTACGGCTGCTGACCGTACGAGCAATCGTAAGCAGTTTCTACTATCGATTCGACTTCGCCATTGGCGGTCACCAATCTTGCTCAATCCGTCGATAAATTATGTCTGACACAAGCCGTCGGACTAAGAACACACCAGTCTACAACGTGCAAAAGTAGTTCAAAAACCAAGACTAACGGTGCAACCTTGACAACATGCAATTGAAAGTGACGCCGGAAGCGGTCGCCGTCCTGTTTGTATTGTCTGTAGAGTGAGTTTCATGTCGCCTAGGCTGTGCCTGTAAATGTTTGAATGTAAATAGGTTATGTTATCGGTTAAACGAAATCATTTTTTGGACTAGTTTGGTTGATCGGCTATATGTCCGTCTGTACACTTAACACGTGAAAATCACTGCACTCATTACCTATGATATTTTTTATAATTAACACTGAATGATTCATTCGTGTCTGAATACATAACTATAATGATTGAATTTGTATTAATTTACTTCGCAACAATACCCGAGCACAATGTATGATGGTATATGCATAGAACCTGCCTCCCTTCCTCAAAGGAAAACATGCATTTAAGGTAATTAAAAGTATATCCCAACATACATGCCGTCACCAACACGGGTTTCGTTCCGAAACAGAGCATCACAAGGGTGACTAGACTCTACGAGCATGACTCTACTTAGCCGCATAGTGCAATGAATACAATATATATACATTAGATTGTTTTGTTCCCGTGATATGGGTCTGTTTGTGTGGAATATTTCTTCTTTCAACGTAGGAGTCTTCAAGAGGAGAGTGAATAGGCTCATATAAGTTAATGTGTTCAACATCTTATGACTTCATCACCACTTTCCATCAGGTGGTAGTTGTCAAGTATTAACTTATTCTATGTAAAAAAAATACGAATTAA
This sequence comes from Agathymus mariae mariae, assembly GCA_018251895.1. Lineage (NCBI taxonomy): Eukaryota > Metazoa > Arthropoda > Insecta > Lepidoptera > Hesperiidae > Agathymus > Agathymus mariae. Next base: position 12,665 of record DWPT01003643.1, on the reverse strand, counting down.
GAGTTTCTATGGACACATTGTCACAGCGTCCTGTTCGTGAATAATGATTTTGATGTGTTTTGTATTGGGTACGATATATAATTATATAAATATTTTGTTTACAACTAATTAAAGTTGGTAAGTTTGTTTACTGTATGTTATGTGGAACGTGTGATCAAAACGAGTGACAACCGCTTCGGGCCCGGTACTACTTGTTAAGGTTTTCCGAGGCCAAGATGGTTTATACTGGTAGAATAACCGAAGATAAATGTTAAAATGTCACTTAAATGTTTATCTCACACAGATCGTGAATATGTACGTACAACGAACGGTAATTGTTATTGGATATACATTAGATTTTCCATCTGTATGAAAACACACGGCTGATGAAAACTGAAAATGCCTCATATGTTGTGTGCCCTTACGTAGCGTTCGTGGTGTAATATGGCCGATTTCATGTCCGTTGGCGAATGCGGCGCGCCAAGGCCCGCCCTTCCACTACTTTACAAGAACAAAGTTACGCTTACGACTGTGAAGTTGCAAAATTGATCAGTCCGAACACTAGTTAGTAACGATATATAATACGAACTTATAGAAGTAAAGTGCCGTGTACACTATCCATCTTCCTCACCGTGCCGATCGAAATACCCAAATAAGGAAAAGTTGTGACAGATAGTTATACAGCTGTAAGTAAAAATGTTCCTAGGGCACCCGTTATATAATGTGAATGTGAGTAATGTGTTGCCCGACTGGTTAGATACCACCCTCCGTCTGAAAATGTTTCATATTGATGCAGTAACGCGGGTCCCTCGCTTCCTATTTGGTCGGCAACGCATCAGCGCCTTTGGTGTTACTGGAGTCGTTGGGCGACGGAGACCGCTTGCTGTCCGGTGACGCCTCTGTTGTAGACTAGTTACATAAACAATTATAATATAAAACGAGTGGTTTCAAACATACATCATTTGCAAGTGACCGTAATACAGATGTGCCTATAAAGATCATATATTTGTGTGTTAGTTGCATATATTTGAAATAAAGGAAGGATTTATATGAAATTAGTCGTTAGCGACAATCGCGCGTCGCTAGTGTCGCGACACGCCGGGTAAGACACACGTTGGTGTGTCGTTGGAAGTAAGGCAATTGTTATTTAATAAGTTTCTGGTAACATGAAGGAGCATAATTTGTAACACATGATTTGGTGACTATGATCATTCTTAAACCCTAGTACGAGTATATGCTGATATTATAAATAGAGAGTGTGAACTTTGCCAGTTTGTATCTATGAAACGTCGGTTTCTTCTTTCTTCTTCGGTAGATTATTCTGGACGGATATAACGGATATATGTATAATGTATGTTTGTATATGTTAACAATTGTTGAATCCTCACGAAGTCGGATCGGGCCTCTAATACGTTATAAAAGGCACTATGGTATTGAGATTTACATTAAAGTGTAAAGATGGATCTTTTCGTATTTGTGCTATTGCAAGATCCGTGTAGCTACAAGGGTGAGGGGGACACGGTGGTCGGAGCTCGTAAAAACCGACGTCGAGGTGCATTCGGTAATCGTTTGTGATCGCAAAGCGCTTATTCTTGTCAAGTAAACTCGGAGCAATATCCTGTTTTCTATTCGGATCTCGTTCGTGGCACTTTTCGTTTTCACTTGACCTAGATCGGTAAACAGTTTTCTTAGCAAGCTCGAGACATTAATATTCGTGAGGTTTTCCACGTGGACCTATTTTCGCTACCAGGTTTTCAGACTTATTCCCAGATTGGAACCTAGGAACTTTGTGTGTGTTATGGGCGTTCAAGATAAAATATGTTTCGACACTTTGCATAAACACACGATATAAATAAGTACCTGACACGTAGATTGCCCTTTCTGGCGATTAATTTGGTACCACTTCTCTGAAAGGTCGCGGGTTAGCTACGAGTTAGGCTTACCTGCACGTTGTGAACAATTTTACGAAATTTTTCCTATAAAATTTAACAGGAAAGGTAACAAGCATGTAATTGTGCAACTAATCATGTACTTTATATATTTATAAACCTTTATTATATAATTTTTAGAAATCCTATCGTGCTCAGTTAGGGACACACGTAGAAAATTTCGCCACGATGTGCCAACGGCCGTGTAATTAGGTTCCTCGGTTGCATACAATGAGGTTTAACGATGTCTATCCAACGATAACGACTGAGATCGACTATACGACTTGTTCTTCACGGAAGTTATTGTGACATTACAGCCAGTACAATTGTATTGTGAGTGTTTATTGTAAGCGCCGTTTTGTCGGCAGGCTTACGAGAGGCGGTTCCCGAGCTGTCCGCAAATCCCGGTGGTGATCGAGTGTGTGATCACGGACGACAGCTGGTCGGATGACGACTCGCAGCGGGACACCATGCGCCGGTGTCAACTCAACGTCGATGCGCCTTATCTATTGAAGAAGGTATGAAACTTTCCTTTGGTCTTTAGAACCGTGATTACGTATATTTATTTAGTTAGAGTAGTAAGAAATAATGCTCAAGTTACGTGTATTCTTTCTCTTGAAACACTGTACGCAGTTCCCGACCTCGTGCTGTTGTAACCTCATGTTGTTTTCGAACAACAGTTCCTGCTAAATATTTGAGTAACTCTAGGGATTCACCTGTGTTCAGATTTTCTTTATAAAGCGCACATTTCAAAACAAATCGTCTTATTGCTTAAGCATGAATGGCGTGCTCTCGGAGGACGGAACATTTAAAAGTTGTTGAAGAATTCATATTGTTATTATTCAAGTTGTTGATTCAATTATATATGTATTTTAGAGAAATTTTAAGCGACACAATTTATTTGTCGATAATATTAATATCAAAGACTTAATTTGTAAGAAATAACTCAAGATATGCGAGTATTGAGACTCTCTCTCAAGCGCTCAAAGGTAGCACAAGTTAGCCGGAGCGAGGACAATTTTTCTCATTGTAGTTGACAATGCAGCAGGTAGGTGTGCTGAATTTGATTGATTAGTCCTTCTACTTAATTAGTTGCAATATTAGGTATTTGTAAATCCTTGCTCCGGTTATTTTAAGGACAATATAAATACAACTCACTTGCTAATTCACTATGTAACACCACGTGTTAGTTTTGACTAGTCACCGTCATCATCGTATTTAATAATTACATTCCTTGCAGATGATCGGAGTCGATTATATCTACTTCATTCAGAAGAATCATCTTGACTTGAAGGCTCGCTTCCTAGAGATCGAAGCCACCAACGAGACCTTCTCGTCCCGAGTTGGAGTCGTGGAGAAATGTAGATATTATGTGAGTGGCTCAGTATTTCGACGATATACCATATATGTATGTATATTGTATATAGCTACAGTGGTTCATATACGACGGAGTTACGGCACTGACGGGACAAGGGTTTCAGTACAAGGATCAGAACGAGGCAAGCCAGTTGTGTTGTCGTACATCCCGGGATCGGTGTTCATATCGGTACCCACAGACGCACTGTCACCTGCTGCCTTGTTGACCTTCACTGACGTGCCTACAGTGCCCTAGGTACGTTATTTAAATCATTATACCCAGATGTATCACAAACGTTTTCGTCGGTCGACACAAAGTGCAAGACCAACAATACAATCTATTTGGGTATGGACATCCTACAATATGCTGGGCCTTGTACACTGATCTGTTAAATTGTCGTTTATTTGATTTACTTATTTGATAAATACACAATTAGGCGTCGGTCTTAACGATGAAATTAACTGTATTTTCTAAGAAGAATTCAATTTTTTTTACCTGAATAATGTTGACGAGCGGTGCCGGCCATACGTATAATTCGGTTTGCACTTTGTAGTATAGTAATACGGTACAGATATGTTACCTACATATCTGTGTGTAGGTATTGTGTGGCCAAATACAAAGCGACCAGGGATTTTCGGCTTATATGGAATAACCTCTGAGTTAAACCGTCTCCTTTACTGAAGTCCATTAAAAACGGTTAGAAACTGAACTTGCACACCCACGAAAAGTTTATTCCTTAATATTGGTCTAGTCAACGATAAGTGGTGATGGCATAGATATGTTTTGTTTGGTTATAGCTAGCTTAAAAACAACATATGGTCTGTTAAACATCGCACGATGCCGACTCGATGTCGTACATCGCTGGCTGAAGTAGCGACATGATCACAACCCACCGGAAATAAATTTCCTGTGGGTTCAATCAGCTTAGCGGTGTTGTAACCTCTTTGTCTATATACTAACAGAAGAGTGCCATATAGACATTATTGCGATGGAAAAGTAGTATCTACAAGAAGACGTGGACGTCTCCACTCGTCACTCTTCATGTTAAGACCTATATGCGTAAACGATGAAGAATTTTATAAAGTGCCAATGGAAAATTACTAGATTTTAAACTAAACATCTCGAACATAAATAGTGAAAGCCTAGTGGTTCGAACGTCCGTCCCCCGCATGGGACTCGAGTTGTTTATTTTGTGCGTTTTCTAAATTAATAGCCACTTGTTTTGGTGAAGGAAAACATCGTAAAAATAGTAAACCTGCACACCTGAGGGTTCTCAAAGGTCGGTGAAAACTGCCAATCGACATTACTATGAGCTTAACCTCTCTCATTGCGAGGGGAGACCCGAGCCCACCAGTGGGAAAACTATGGGTTGTAACAATCTCAAACGACAAATTTGAATACGAACATCGTAAACTTGAAGGCGACGTTAAATATATAATCTTTTATATGCGAATATAAATGAAGAAATGGGCTTTCCGAAGAGTAAACTGTCGAAATCCGACACTGAAAATGTTTCCATGGAACATTGTTTGAAAGAGCTGTACATATGCATCAAGGATAAATATATAATAAGATAGTATATAGAAATTATTTTGGGAAAATCCTTTTATAAGAGTTTTAATGTATAAAAGAATATAAAATTCACCCTTGGTTCCCGTAACACCTATGCCTCACATTTACAGTTGCCTCTTAAACCAGTAACCATGGTGATGATATTATTAATTTTCATTTATGAATATGAAATATATTCATTTATTGTAATATGTATTTGAGTGTTCTACAAAGACAGTCAAAATTGTTTACTAGAGAATTCTTTCTATTATCAGTATCCTTATAAGGTTGGAGTATCATCTGAAGCCATCACAGACTAGCAAAAATATGCTTTTGGGTCTTCTAATATGATTTTAATTTTAGAGTTAGAGGGTGGCGTGAATAATGGTACCCTCATCAAGGTCGGCTGGCGGAGAATGATTTTAGAATATAAGACCCTCTAAGAATTTAATAATTATATTGATTGATATACAATGATTCAGAACTACAACCAATTATTCCCTAAAGCGTGATCATCATTCACAGCAGAATGGGAATTTGCTTCCCTAATGAATTTTTACTTCCAAATCTATGTTATTTCTACACCCGTCAATAAATAATTTGGTAACATAAACATAATATAGGCATATGTTGTATGTTAAACGATCTAACATCTAATCGTATATTTTTCCTTCGGACCGTGACCATGAGATATATTTTTAGCTGAATTCACGGATTTACCGACGCCGAGACCGCCTCGAAATGCTCGGATCATAAAAACGCTTAATGCTTTGATAAAACTCATAAAATGTCTCCAATTCGGTGGAATGCTACATTGTGGTTTAGATAAATATTACTAGGTACTATTAAAGTATAATTTTGTTCAGGCGATCATTAATAGATAAAATTAAATCCCCTGCTTTTTTACTGGTCGGCAATGCGTTGGTCATGAGTATGGATGGATGTGACCACTTACCATTAGGTGACCCATTCGTTCGTTTGTCGGCTACTAATTTAATAAACTTATATAGATAGACTACGTTTGTCAATAAAGACTAACATCATCGACTGCCCTTGCCCGTGGACTCGCCCTAGGCCAAGGATAATCAAAGGCTAAAAAATAACAGGATGACGGAATGCTAGAAAGTATCGACCTTTGCCGAAAAGGGATATGGCAACATTGTGCTGACGGCCCAACAAACCATTATCTCGTTATTGACGTTGCTTGAATAACACTATATAATTTAGAAACTTAAAACAATCATAGCATGACCCCTTACGTATAATCACTAAAACCTGGAGAGAGACCTCCTGGCTTTAGCAGTTGTAAAGAAGGACATTTAATTGTAGGTAACCACAAATCTGTGGACGATTTTTCATGTCAATAGTTAACAAATATGTAGACGGACCACTTTGTGGTGATGGTATGTGTCCACCGTCGCCCATGGACATCTGCCACACCAAAGTCACACGCGTTTCCGGTCAAGAAGCAGGCACCCCGTTGATTGCTGACTTTCCGACACTGGTACCAAAAGACATAAAAGTCCTTTCACTGTTGACTAGTAGAAGGGTGGTAACGAATCCTATCATCCTGCATGTATACTGTTGGATAATTGGTATAGAACCTAGATACGTCCAACAAGAGGGACCGTTCGTCATAGCTTCGTCCGTTGTCAGCACGGTGTAATACGGTCAGGTTAGATTGGCTTGGACACAGAGATGGGTACAGCCTTTTTCATATCGTTGCCATGACTGATTTTATTACTGATATGAAGATATAAATTCAAAATGAAATTTATAAGTTTTCGATATGTCTGAACATACTGCAAAAGTAAACTCGTAATAACTGAATAGTTTTAGTAACTGAAAGTGAGGTTGCGCCAAGTTTTCCCTTCAAAATAATGTTTAATTAATTAATAGTTAATTTAAACTTTTAGTTGGAAATTCTAACTGAACGGATACCTCTAAAACACCCGCTCACACAGCATTGTTTATTTGCCACAAAGCATTGTTGTATGCAAAATATTGTGTTTTTAACTGTCACATATCCTCAGTTATACTCTTATGCCCAGTATGTTCCTTGGTTAATTATAAACGGAGCGTTAGACCTTTGACCTTGACGTTCATTTTACGGCAGGTGTCAGTGTCATTTCTTCAGTCGGTCAGAGGAGCTCATTTTGCACTACACGTGAAAGGCACCTCATTATGCGGCGAATGGCTGACGACCTGACGTGGGGGTTTTAATGGGTAAAATATCTCACATTACCCAGAGGCTTTTAGACCTTAGTACAGGGCCGAGTATCATTTGAAGATTTCTTTCTCCACTGATACAAAAAAAAAAGGAAATGATTGTAGCAATTTATATGGAAAAGTAAGATGGTATAATACTATTTTTATCATTCAGTATTAATATAAACCGACAAGATATTTAATAACATTATTTAATACATGTTTAATATGCATAAAAAATCCTTAGCCCGGGGACGACATTGACTTGGATCATCGGTATTTGCGTTAGCGACCTTCAAGGGTCAAACTTGTAAATATTTCCTCTTGTCGACTTGGTTAATTGGAGCTTATAGTCATAAAAATAAAAGGCAGTTATAAAAGTGCGACTATAATATACTTGTCAATCGTATCATTAGATTGAATTTTCGCCGGCTGCTTCTGAACTAAGCGGTCGTATAAAGGTGAACAGATTGTAAAGTCGACAAACTATACTTCCGATCTGACAGCCAGATGTCGTCAAGCTACGAGTTTCGACCCTCCTCTTCCCCCGTAAAATTAATAGCTTTGTTAAAGTAAGGACGTCCATCATTCGAGATGCTCTAATCGTAACTGTTTCAGTAATTTCTATTGTTTCAATATGCACGTGTTGGTGAAGTGATGTCTGCCAAAATAAATTGACTCGTTTATCGTCTACGTTAGAATGATGAAATGAACGAATTACGTTGTGTTCTTAACGCGGTTCTTAGCAGTCGCATGTTTCGTTAATTTTCAGGGCGGAACTAACTATCTTCAGACACGAATGTTAATTTGCTTTTGTTGGTACAACGATGTCTTGTTGTTTTTAGAAAAAGCTTCTGGTATTTAGTTCATCCAAGATTACATACAGGCATATCATGAGACAGCGGCTGGTTCACGTAGGTTTTTTTAATATTATGAAACCCTTTCTGTAACCGTTCAGCGCATACAGGGTGGCTCTAAGATTTCGCATTATCATTTAAGTGAAGGGCAAAGGTAAATTTGAAGTGACCGTCGATAAGCTAGCGGATAACGTGATAAGTGTCATTATTGAATAATTATTACGAGAAACACGCCCTTGACATCGATTGCGATTACAACATATTGGAATGTTATAATTACTACAAGTAAAAGTGAAGTAAAAGTCTTCGTATTTTTAAATAAAATATCCAATATTCAAAATAGTGTCACATTGAATATATCATTTGCTTTGTACATTATACTTTTTATATAATTTAACAGATAACATATCAAAGCTTCTTTCATTCAAAGCTTTGAATCCTGGTAAAGGTGTAGAACTGTATTAGTGGATTCCGGTTAGTTTTGGAAATGAAAATGTTTTTGGAAAGTCCATTTTCATATATATCTCCTTATTTTTGTTTATATTTCCATAAATAATATTTTGTGTAATAAATTTCTGTAGTTACTTGTGTTCGTTAAGGACCAATCAGCTGTTTACCACGGGCCTTGTTCGGACGTCTTTGGGAAAGTTTAAACATATCTAATTAGATACGTGCTTGGAGACAATTATATGTCGAGCTCGAAGGTCCTAGTGTTGACGGACTATAGACAACAGGACAATGTGTTTTTATGTAGCTAAGTAACATCTACTCTTGCGTCATTTTGATTGAGTATGCGTTCATAATGGTACCTGTCGTTAAACTATAATAATGAAAATGGAGAGAAATTAATTGCGTCGCGAATATATACGAACTGCAAAATGCTTACATTAATGATTTGCGATTATATACTAAAAAAAACAATAATTATTCTGTACAATTGTTTGATTATCGTCGTACAACAGTACTATCTTTCTTACCTTCTTCTCATTTCCTGGCCGACAACGCATCAGTGCTACTTTTAGTCTTGCTGATGTCCACGGGCGACGGTGACCACTTACCGTCATATGGCTCCTCTGTTCGTTTGCCATCAGCCTAGTTCCACAAGGACTTTATTATCTTAAAAAATTCCCTTGTTATTTGTTAATATCTCTGGTATTTCCATTTGCTTCCGTATCGCATACCGTCGCATCGATCGCGGACCAGTTTTGCTCATTACTTGTAGTCATTATGCTGCTTGCAAAATTTTCTAAATTGTCGACAATGTTGAATTATGCGGAAATATATTAGAGATAAAAAAATTGCTAGTGGGCTGCAAGCAGTAGCAACTTTTTAATTTATATGCAAATGTCTTTTCGGCGTAACCATAAAAGCACGAGACCTTTCACATGGGTTTTCTTGACGCCGAAGTATTTAACGAAAGCACGATCGTGCACAAGCTGAAGCGACGAGGACACCTTATTTGTAGGTATTATTATCAGCACGGTTTGTTACTTCCTGATAAAAGTGGTTACCTACTGAGCTTGGCTCATCTGTTCCTTGTTCCAATACTCTTAGTCAAAATTGGAATCGTTTTTTTAATGATGGCTCATTTGATGCTGATCGACGAGAAAAAATATAGACGGATGATTTTTTCCGACAAGTATGACTTCCTCAGTCTATCTAGACATTTAATTTATCGACGTGTCATATATTGTTTACATATTTGTACAAGAATCTAACAGTTACAATTGCACTTATTGACACAACAAGGTTATTTTAGTCATCAGAGTGCCATTCTGGTTAGCATTCATTGCTAGTTTGACGGTAGTTATTGATTGCAATATGTATTATAATTATACTGTTTATGAAATTGTACGGGACGTTTTTGTAATCACTGCCGGCTATCCGTGTGTATTTCTCGAAATAGTCAAATCATCAAAGTAAGGCTAGCTTGCGTCCCTGTCGGAGGCACTTAGTGTCCTAAGTAGTAAACGAAGCGAATAAAGGCAATGAGCCTTAACGCAAATGGCTCATAGCGTTAGGAAAAGATCTTATAGCTTTATAGTCATTAGGATACCATTCATGGCATTTTAGTAAATAGCCGTAGTGTTGTTGTCGTTCGCAAGTGATCGATAGATTTAAGTAAAGTGAAGCGTCAACCGTCGTTTAATTATGATCGATGAATGCTAGTAAATGCAAACCCTGAGCAGTTCTGCGAGACCGATAGCATATCAAGTGTGCCCAGTGCCCAGTTGTTATAACGTGATACAAGAGTAACAAGCCGAGGAGCACCTCAAGTGGATATAATTACACAGTTAACTATATTACCACAGTCCAAGGATAACTATACAAACACCAATTAGGATTCACGGTCGTATTTATAAACAAAAATATTGTTTCCTTTGAAGGCTGATTATTCCTACAAGTGGAAGTAGCATGAAAAGTTGCTTGGCGGCAGACATACTATTATTTTCTCTACTTAACGATGTTGAAAACAATAATAAAATTTTGTATTAAGGTACATCCGGAGAATCCCGAATGGACTTGCTTCGAACAAAGCGCTCTGCTCGACGTGAAAAACTTCTTCGGCCTGGAGAACACGGTAGAGAAGATCGCCATGAAGCAGTATGCCGCCAACATTGCTAAGGGTAAGGTTCAGCTGATAAGTCCTTAGATGGTCCAACAGTGTTGCTCAGTAAAGATCAAATTGGATTTCCGCTTGGATGGTTAGCGGATCTTACGATAATGCCTAATATACCGTACAGAACTATTCTATTAGTAATGTCGAGTTATGTTCGTTGTCGTTGATGATCCAGGCGAGTGTGTATAATGTGTAACCGGGTGTCGTTGTGGGCAGGCAAGGAACTAATAGAGTCGTTCATGAGGGAGGTGCACGCGGACGGCGTGACGGAGCTGCGGCCGTGGAACGCGGCGGAGCCGGCGCGCAACCGCGAGCTGCGCCGCGTCGTGTCGCGCGGCGCCGAGCCGCTGTCGCCGCGCGCCGCCGCCGAATCGCGCCGCCACTCGCAGCCAGGTCAGTGCCGCCGCCGTAGACGTAGACGTGGCCACACTATAGGTACCACTTGCTCGTTAAATAGTAGCAAACATCGATCCTTGGTCAGTTTTTACAATTGATGATTGCACGATTTGGCATTTTATTTAAACTGATACTGAGGAACAGTAAGATGTTGTTGATGAACTATGGCGCGTTTTAGGCACAGACCCGCGATTACTTATGACTTATCTACATCAAATGGAAATAAAACATTTTGATTTACTTTCGGTAAACAATGCTTTGCGCTTACAGCAAAACAAAAACAATAATATCGACTTAATACTCGTATGATGCTGGCAACTTAAAATGTATTGCACGCGTAACTACGTAGATTTTTCCATGTTTGTCGATAGAGGTGGTGTTAGATTGAGGAAACGACGACAGATGAGGAGACCGCGTGAGGCTCCTCTTGTGCCGGTGTCGCTGGATTGTGTTGCGTTCAGCTTAATGCCGACCTATTTCATGCCTAACGCAGCATTTCGGGCGCAGTGCTAGAATTATGAAGCGGGGTGATTTATCGCTGCTTTTTTTGCCGATGACGCTACTGTGAAGCCTCTGGTGGTACAGATGCCCCCGTGCACTTCGGTGAACCATGTATTATCATGTCATGATCCATCCCGTCATGGCGTATGACGAATGTTATTGTAACAATGGACTATGATATCTCGTATCGCACGCAGTCTTGAAGAAACCGTTACTTTTAATAATATTTATTGTAGTGACTTAGCAATACGAACGTAAACTTTCGTCACTATTGAGTGCCGTTCTAATATTAGTTGAAGGTTTTCCGTCTCAGACATGTACATATATACAAATGTCAATATAAAAATTGTTCTACTTGTGAAGTGATAGTCAAAATAATATTGATTTCCTTGTTATCTGATAATGATATTACGTGATATGTTTGCATAGTCATTTATGGAATTATATTGTAATCCAAAGATATAAATGTAGTGCAATGTAAAATAATAAATAAAGGAAATGATAATAACAATAAGTGTACTTGGACTACACAATTTGAATGTTATTGAAGGAAATTCTAACATATGAGTTTTTCTATTAATGCAAACATTGTGAAATAGAATGTCCTGTGGGGAAGCTGATATTATTATACGTTCAATGAAAGTAGGGCTCTTCCGGAACCAGACCTTGTCGAATTTGTCGTTGAAACCTTACGTAAGAAGTACGATATAAATTCTATCCAAAATAAATATTAAAATGATAATAAATATGTCGAGTTATGTTCATACTGAAGTAATAAACGTATCCCACGTGGGACGCGCAATGTTTATCTGTTGAACTCATCACGGCATCAGATCCGGCCAGGACTGCGCCCGAATGATTCTGTGGCATCGTACACGTGCGAACACGAAGCGGGCACGTGCTTACGTAACAAGTTCAAGGATACTTCACGCTCCAGTTTGGGTGAGGGACGACGACGGTATCGAGTCTACTATATAGTTCGACGATCACGTTGGAAGTCATGTGGACACTTCTCTAATGTGTTGCTGCATGTGTATGTGTGTGTAATGCTTTAGGAAGAAGTTATATAAATGATAGAAACACGTTAAAATTCTAAACGTGCTTGAAAAGAAAGAAGTGCCCAAACGGACAGGAAACAGTGACCGATTTATTATATATATATGTACGATAGCTAAGTTGTCTAAAGAAAATAACACGAAACCAGAAAGTTCTTGGGCTCAGGACTCACCGCGCTGCCGGAGTGTTGAAAATCCTTACAGGCACGTCCC
>DWPT01003642.1:0-14168 GCA_018251895.1 Agathymus mariae mariae | reverse complement strand
GATAGCATCAACAGTACCTCTGCTCGGACGGAAACCACACTGACTCTCGGGTAGGATTCGCTCAGCAAGCACCCCTAGGGGTGCTTGATTAATACAATTAAGATTACGGCATCGGGAAGTGATCGAATTAAGAAGTGATCGCCATGACGTAATTATTGCTTCGACAACAACTTTATAGCTCAAATAACTTGTATTGGACATTAAAATTCACAACTGTAGCAATAAAATTTTTCTTCATTCCACATTATCAAAACAAAGACGCCGTCTGTTATAAAACAGGATATTTTCTGAAACGAATCTTAGACCGGTCAAAGTCTAACCCTTATTCGAGGCATCCAAGAAATATTTATACATTTAATAAGATTAGCTAACAAAAAGTGGCATACCTTCTAAATCAAATATAGTTAACACCGAGAGACCGAAAAACTCAAACGACGAAAACGAAATGAAACAAATCAAAACAACCGCGTCCGACATCGCTCACGCTATCGAAAACCTTAAAGGGTCCAACAAATCACGCGTGTAGACGAAAAAAGACGAGCCCCACCGCCATTGTGTTAATTGGTAGACGGACTGACAAAAAACACTGGCCTACACTAAATTACAAGGCACGGGAAACGATAAAAAATAACAAATAAGACAATAGAGAAGTGCGTACACCGTTTCGTTACAAATAATACGATCGGCCAAGTGTGTGTGGGGCCTCGAGTACACAAGGGTTCCGGAACCGGACGAGTAATATAGATTTTTTTATCAGCGGCAAAACTAAGTTGTTTCTCGGATTATTTCTCGTAGGCACTGTAAAAACTAAGTTACCAATAACTTGCAAAACTAATTTTAAAAAACTATACAATTTAACATACTGAAACTATTTTTCATTTCAAAGTATTCTCTAAGGTAATTAAAGTATGTATCATGAATTCCCCCAATTTATAGAGATCACACACATCTCACAAGCATTTCACGTATGAAGCACCTACTTCCAGTTGTGTCACACGAAGGATATGATGATATAGCGTGTGATTCGTGTTTACCATTTTGCGGACCTCGGGACCTTACAAAGTCATCCATCCACCCACGAAGGTAGGAGACGAACAGTTAGGGTTCTGAGGAGAAGGCACGCGTGATTGACTCAAAAAATGATTGAGCAACAGGCGAAATAACATGGTTCCGATAACAAACAAGAAAACTATGATTCCTTTTAGTTTATTATACTTTACAGGTGAAAATATTGGTATCAGTGTTAATAAGGACCCAACAATTGTTTATTCTTATAGCGGCAGTTTGATATCACGTGAAGCAAAAAGCGACCTGCGAAAAGAAATGTCAACATCGAGGATTTAAGATAATACCTATAAGGATAAAAATATCCAACATTGCAAGAATACCGGAAAACAAAAAATCTAGTCCGTCGCCTTAAAAACAGAAAAAATCGAAATAACCGAAATATTTGATATTAATTAACTATAACTAATTGCAAGAGCCATTTGACAACAAGAACGTTAAGATTATAAAAATATAAAAAGAAAAAAAAACTCGTGACTGTATTAATTAAATCCAAAACAATTGTGTGTATACCTACAATCTGTATCATATTTAAACCTATGTGTAACGTAGGTACTCGACGTGTGTAATCCTATACAGAAAATGTAGTGTCATATGTGGCACAGACAGACAAATTTATCATCGGCATTTAAATAGTATTAACAACAATGTCTTTAAACATTGTGAATACCGAGATTAAACGTAACTTTCATTTAATTCACTGTAAGTTATTGGCCGACCATAATAAAGTACTGTTTTACCAAGACAACACAACACAACACACACACACACACACACACACTCACACAAGTCTCCATTTATGAGGGTATAAAACCACGAAGATCAATTGCACTGGGTCATATAATTCAGTTAGTTCTCGGGTGTTTGCTGGTGATGATGTCTATAGTTCAGTTTAAATTAACCTACTTGTGTTACACCCAATTAAAAATTGGACGGGCCAAAGTCCCTTCAATAGGAGATGTCGCCGAGCTGTCTCACCATGATGACGGTACTCCCGGATGGCAGTACTTTAAGCCTAAGTTGACTTGCTACCACCCCACCAAAGATCAACTCACGAAAAGCTGGTTCAGATCTTCTTTCAGTAACGCGACCGTTACCGACCCTGATGTTGCACAGTGCTTGGGTGGAGGTAAACGCGTCATGTCGCGTGGGCGGACTGCTCGTTTGCCGGCTGTTACGAAAAATACTTAGTACGTCTATGCCACCTTCGATACCGAGAATCATGCGTCGATTAATGCGGCGTTATGTGCCTTTGAACGTTTATTATTCTAGTAGTACGATACGTGAACACGTGTCATTAATAAATCAAGATAAGAAGAAAATGACTAACGACAAAAACAATTCCATTCCAAACAGATTTGAGGAAAATAACTCTGGAAGAATGCGTCGGTGTGCGCGTTCTGCATACAAGAACACATGCGTGCGTATGTCAACAAGTCGGCTCGGTACATACGTCAGGTCAGGTTATCCTGCGTCACATAAACTTAAAAGAAAGGCAGTGACAGCCTAGTTGTTAGAACGTCGAGCTTCCAGCACAGGAGAACCGGGATCGAGCGTTTACGAATTTTTGTTTTTAAAAATTTCGTCCGTACTAAACGAGACATTTAGTTTTCACTTGTTTCGTGTGAAGGAAAATATCGTGACAAAGCCTGTATACTTGAGTTCTAAATTATGTTTTCCGAGGCATGGGTTGGTACACCATTGCCTTATCCCCATCACTCTGCAAGGCCCAGTCACGAGATGTGATGACATATTTCAAATAGAAAAAAAAAAATAAGAAAAAAACCGGTTTACTCTGGATGACTCATCAGATAACATTAGCATAAACAACAAATACCAGTATTTAGCATCGAGCGTAACGACACGATTTATCTCCGGGCGTACTTCAAACTGCCTCGGTACTTACCCAATGTGTATTCATTTATATAAATACCGAGAGAAATATAGTGCGACGTTGATAATGGATATAGGAAATATATGGAGTGGCGCGCCATTTCGCTAATGAAGTAAATCGAGTTCGTTTTAAAACGCGTTCGTTCCATATATTTTACATGAAATGAACCACACCATATCTGCACTAGTCCATACCGCTTGTACCATACTACCTATTCAAGTGACGAAGCAAGAAAAGCTATGTGTCTAATAACATAGGGTTCAATAATTGATCTAATTACTCATATATGATAAACAAGTTGAAGTGGGTTACACAGATGATCATCTTCATTATAAGAAGCAAAAGAAAGAAATCACTGAAGCATTTATCGATGGTTTCCATTTACTTCAGTGGCATCATGCATGCGTGCGTTTGTTCGATGTATTTCCAAAAAATATTTCATATCACACAACGCCCAACTGAGACTCGTTTAACGTTCTCATTCCAATCACCTTCTGTATGTACCTTACCACACCAAACGTACGCGTCCACTGCGATGTGGATCCGCTTCCAGTGCTAACAGTGAGCCATGCCGAATTCAAACTTTTCTTCTTTTAATACTCCAACTGAACATGAAAAGAATTTGTAAAAAGATCCATTTTCGTTTTAACTTCAACATGACGATCCAGACAACCGATCGTGTACATATCGTGAGGCAAAGATGCGTTACACACGCGAATGCGCCTTTCGTTACATCATCGTCTTAGGGCGAATTCAATGTAATTATTTGTTTACGTTGGTTGCATTCAAACCAATGGGAAACGTTCGGCTGGCATACTAAAACGAACTAATTATGCAGCGATGTACACCTGGGCAGCTGAATGCGATCCACAATTCAATTCGCACTGAAATTCCGGAGGGTTCTTATTGGAACTAATTGAATTTTTAAATAGGAATAATAACAATAATAACACTCGTCATTACAATGAACTTCAACTTATTCGGATTACTTAATCTTCCTGTTTAGATGATGCCAGTTAGTCAATGACGTCAGTTATATAGAATCGATGACTTGTTTGAGTTGGGAGTAGCTTTTCCATTTGACTGGTCGCACAGTTCAGCTAGGATTGACTACATAATTGGTTAAATAAATTTTAAATAGTTTAAATAACAATTTATCTTCTCGGTCGACAACATATTTATGAAGAGCAATGACAATTTTTGTTATGTAACTAGTCAAACAAACAAACGAGCACATGAGCCACTGATGGTACGTGGTTCAATAGAAACGAATAAAATATTTAATCAAATTAATAAAAAAAATGTGTTTATTAAATTTTTAGACAAGACTGTGTACTTATTTTAGTAAACTAATCAGCTAATGGGATCAAACCTTTAAAACATGATCTAGCAGACATCACCAACACTCCCAACCTCCACGATGCGATGTATACCATAGACTAGCGTGGTGACGAATAAATTATAACCTAAATGGAAACACGTTCTGACATATCAATCTACGTTCTTACTTTTTGTGCACATTGCACGATAAAACGCACTTGATGGCATACATATTTTTTTAACCAAAACAACACAGGCGATTCGATTCCCGTCTACAATCCGCACACAATAAAACGAGATAAACAGTTAGGATGGGAACAGTGATGAACTTAATAAAGCAAACATCGAGAAAGAAAACTCATTTATCCCGATCACACTATTAAACCGGCTGCGAAGCTAAGATAGGCAAGCAAAAAATTTATATAAGTATTAATCGCTGAGCGCTCAGAGCCCTTCGGCGACTTCCATATCAATAATAATGAGCCAGTTATGGAAGTACAACGCGTTGATGATGAATTAAGACTTGAAACACAATTACCGACTAATATGTCTGGTAAAGTGACAATCACAAACCGCATTCGTTCCTCCGCTTCCGTACCCTTCGAAGATAAAGTTAAGTTGTCGCGAGTGGAGTGAGCAATGAATCGATTATTCATTAAACGTCAAAAGACTACGAGCGATTTAAGCATACGCGGCTACTATCCTCCTTGAACCATACGGAGAGTGGTAGAGCACATTTCGTCACAAGCGTCATAAGTTGGAAGTGGAAGTGATTGCTTGTATTAAGTGATTTTTGTAACATATATATATTGTCACTGACGTGTCGAAATTTAGAATGTAATAGTTGACTGTACATCGATCATAAGATCGATATGAACGCTTCGTATGAAATGCCGGTATCCACTTCTACGACGGAGATTTTTACCCGCGTATTACATAACATCTGCGACCGTAGCCCAAACCAGCATCCAAATAGAACTGTGAACAGATTACTCTAAACATAAACTATACAAAGTGATCGAGAATACTAAAACATCTTATTTGTCGAGCTGTCAACAAAAACGTGCCCGTTCTGTTCGTACGTGGCAAAGCTCGAGGTGTTGTAACAAAGCTTTGGGAGTCGGGCTGTTAGGAATTAGCGAGCAATTAACAAATTACATCGGAGGGCGAAGCGCTGCGTCGGCTTGATTGCTAACGACAGCCTACAGTTTTATGACGGAACGGGTTGCAGTCTGAATACGTGAGGTAAGCGATATGAAGACTAAGAGTTTTTAGTCACTAATGTTAATACACTGCGACAAAATAATTATGAACGTGAAATTTTGACTAAAGCAATGGTTACCGACATATCTCGATGAGGTAGTAGGCCTAGGGGCGCATCGATAGACGCAAGGTTGTTTAATCGGTATGCACAAGGTACAAAAACTCATATCACCTTCACTAATGATAAGAAAAGAATAACAGGAAAGTGTTGAACTCGAATAGCTAGTGATAGGTCGTGACAGAGGTAGACGTTTTCAGAAATGGAAGTTCAATGTTCTTTTGAGCTTTATAAATATTTGACAATTTCCGTACAATTAATTAGTTAGTTTACTACAAAAGATAACATAATTGAAATAAAAACGTCAATTACTCATACCACTTCTCCAGCAGAAACGAGAATAACGCCTCGCGCACATAATAACCATACAACAGCGGCACGAAGTCAGAAGGCGAGGTTCATCCGATAAAAATCGGGCGAAACTTATTACATAATTGCCGGGTGAAATTCGTAAATTAGCGGTTGACGTGAGCGTGCGCGATACATCTTCAGAGATGTGGCAATTACGTAGCACACTCTCCACGAAATGTCAAATTGTTTCTGCTTTAATACATGGTTCTACCGGTATGGGTACAAGTTAACGCCCCACTGAAAATCACGTACTTAGTGCTGAAAAAGTGTACTACGTGTACCACACTTTAACCGAGTGCAAATTTGTCAGTGGCTGCGATCAAACGATTGTTACAGAGTGGTGGAGATATATTCTACAAAAGATGTTCTATTTGTTAAACAGAGATTTCTTCCTGAAGATCCTGTGTGTTGAAGTTAAGAAAATTAAAAGAAGTGAAAGAAAGAGAGTTGGGTACAATTAAAGCCTTACAGTAAGGAAGGTGTATAAGGCGACGAATTGCACAGTAGAGGCCAAAAGGAAACAGAGGGACTGATCAAGTCGAAAATGTGATTTCATTAGGTTATAGAAAAAATATTGGACAGTTGCGAGACGGAAAACATAAGAATGAGAAGATTATTGTAAAATTGTGCATTATTATAAATATATAACACTTTATAACACTCACAATTTTATTATTTCTTATAAAATTTAATCTACTTGTAAACATTATTGCTTATTCTCCAACAGTTTGTTGATGTATCGATGAGGAGCAAAGAAAAAAGATAGTTTGTCAAAATGTAAAGTTGAGTTTTTGAACTACCCTCATTTGAGAATCCATTTCAAACGAAAACCATTAAACAATAAAGACATGCATTAGTATCAGTATTGTAACTTATTCACTGTCATTAATGTTAAGTCAGAGCAATAGACATTCATGTATTCGCACCCGCAGAAATGGCGATACGGCACATAGCGCCGCGCGCTGCGCGCCGCACCAGGAGCCGTGTGCGGACGGATTCCTGCACAGTTACTCACGACGAGACAAAGAGCTGTACCAACAAACACCTCACCACATACTCAAGTGCCGGAGCCGTAACGGGAATGCGCCGCAGCCGGAGACGCGAGTCACAATAACATGTAAAAATGTTTTTACAGTTTTTACCGAGTTAAAATACTGATACCAAGTCACTGAGTATATACGTAACGTTTATCATTTGGTAAAAAAATAAGCAGATCGCTTTTTACCATCACCAATAAACCTGCTTAATTGCATCATACTGTTATATTTTAAGTAAAATCGTAATCCTGTTGTAAATCACTTACTAATTTATAGGTTACAATATATCTTATACGAGTAATTTTACTACAGAGCTAAGACAAAGAACTTCGCATAAATACTTATTTTTAGATAGAATAAGTTAATGCTGGAGAACAACAATAATAATTGAGTTATATTGCTTTCTAAATATTTACACCAACACTAGTAAATGTCACCAAAAATGTTAACAGTTTACACAACTCGTTCAATTGCAAACGGAAAACTACGATCGCAAAGAAATATGGAGGCATGCATTTTACGACATTC
This sequence comes from Agathymus mariae mariae, assembly GCA_018251895.1. NCBI lineage: Eukaryota > Metazoa > Arthropoda > Insecta > Lepidoptera > Hesperiidae > Agathymus > Agathymus mariae. The sequence goes on along the minus strand of DWPT01003642.1, from coordinate 6,652 downwards.
ATATGAAAAAAGCTATATGCTGCCGCGACGTATACGGTAAAGTAAAATTTTGGAACGCATATTGTAAAGTGGAGTAACGTGAAGTTAGCAGAAAATTACAACTTTTGAAAGGATTCAACACCACAAGAGTTGGCAATAGTCGTTCCTGAGTTGTCCGAGAAAGTTCTGCCAGTCGCAGGACCGGCGAGATTGAATCGTGAAAATTGGAAAATTGAGCTTCCGGTACTGAGTTTCAGAAGCAACTTTACTCTTTAAATACACGCTAAGTAAAGCAAAACGTATATTATGATGAAACCGTATCAATGCTAAAGGGCAACTACAATGTAAAATATAATTTTGGTGGGAAAAGTTCCACATACTTTATGATAAACATAGAACAGTAATGGAATTCCAACCACTGACATATTACATCAGCCTGAATGATTGAATGATGTGTCTAACCCATCCGCTGACCTTCACCTACTAAGTAGCTTGTGTCAGCACAGCGAAATGAGATCGCAGGACGAACAGGAAAAATATGTATTCCAACATCCCCAGCTCATTATTTATTAAAGTCAATTATTATTATTAAATATTGTACACGATTACAAAAGTTATTTTATCGCGTTCAGTTACTTTAGTCAATTTTTTAAAGTAATTTTGTATTATAAGCACTATTATGTATTTGACACTCATATATCTGAAATAAATAATAATTATTGTTATTTATCACCGATAGAATCTCTCATGGGAAGAACGTAAGTCATAGACAATGCCGCCCAACTGAAAATACCAATAAATCAATGCCGAGTAGAAAATATAATTAACAGAATATTGTCAGGTGTAGCAATTTATTTACCTTGGAATGATTTGTGAAACCAAAGCAAAGTTACTTTTGTAAAAGTATTAGGTTATTTTGAAATCTATTGGGTTATCTATTTTTAAATTTACCATGACAATGATTAAATTATTCATGCAACGAGTAATCGCGATGTATTTTGAAATTATGTTCAGCCATGGATCATGGGTATGGCATAAATAGGTGGTGAAAAATGTTACCACATTAATAAATATCGTTATATATATTACGTTCTACTACGTAAATAGTACTTCAAAAACTAAAACGGAGTAGACGGAATAGATAAATTAATGTAATTGTCGACAGTTTCTGTTTAATATCGACTTGTTTATGATTTTATTGAGATAACCCATTTAACCAGGTGGAAATATTGGTGTATAACACATAACTGTAACTAGGGGTAGTTTAACACAACGCCCGCTTTGAAATTAAAATGTCACTCGTATACGTTACGTCGCTACAGTAAAGACTAACAAATCACTGCCACGAATGGTCCTTAAGCCCACAATCCATCATTTATCGTACTGATGTGTCCAAGGGGGCATTGATTCTTTCTACTCCGCTGACTTCGCGTATACACACCAATGCAAACACGACTGTATCATCTAACGTCCGGCACAATCAATTTTCACTCGTGTACGTTAAGAAATAAAGTCTGCGCGACATAAAGACATGTGATAAACCAACGAAAGGCATTTACACACACGGCATGCATCGAACGCGTCGACCGGAAGAGGCCCGTTACACGGCGCGCCATCGATCATGACACGGGACGATCTTTGTTTATCCGCTGACTGACCCTAATGAAGTGTAGAACGGGAAACAGAGGCCCCGACGTGATCCATTTATTGAACGTGGATAGATCGAGCTTACACACCTAGCACTGCCACTGAGTATAATTCCATTTCATTCCAATTTCAATGCAATTTAGAATTTATATCTGCAATTTAGAATTTATATCTGCAATTTAGAATTTATATCTGCAAATCTATATTTCAATGCAATTTAAAATAAGTTAAAAAAAGACGTTTCACACAAATGAACCCTGTATTAAACAATAAACAATCTTAACAAACCTTAACCCTCGCTCTGGTGGATTCGAGTCTCCTCTCAGAGTGATACAATACAACCAACACTGGTATCACCACGTGCGAGTTGACAGACTTTTAAAAACATTATTCATATTCTTAAATAAGTCTGCTTAGCGTTAAAAGTTTCGTAATGCGCTTATAAGCTTCTCAGAGCAACGAAACGGTTAAACAAATCTTGACACACTTGCGTATGTGAGCCTGTGAGCTCGCGGCGGACCGTCAAAAGTGACATGGAAATAAAACGTCGCAATCTTCGCGCAAGACTCGGGGATGAATGAGTTGACAAGATTATGCTTAACAACAGAGTAATACTGAACCTTATCGCTTAACGAATAGAACTGGTTAAGAATAAAAATATTGTGAAGTGTTTGTATGAGCGATGCGTACATGCAAAACAGTCTCGACACGCTCACGACTCATCTTTGTGACTAATAATAATGTTAATAGACAAAAAGTCATACTTATCAAAGTTGTCAGTTGATGTCCAAAACACTAGCAATATATCGATAATCGATGTTTTCGTAACACAAAAATAATAGTAGAATTATTAGATAAGAGTAACAAACTGGCTTCGTTCGCTTCCAAAAAACGGATCAATTAATATGTATAAATAGATAATAAACGGAGTTTAAGAAAGTAATATAGTCGAATACACTGGTTCAAAATTAATAATTAACGGTTCCAAATTTTAGAAAAATACAAGTGATATTTAAAGTAAGTAAAGCCTATATTATATTCAATCGCACATGAAAGTATAGAGCCGATTGACTGTTAACAAAAAATAAACAAAATAAATGAAATGAATGAATAAATGAAAATATTTATAGTCGTTGGCACAAAGAGAACTCATAAATCGGACACCACAAACCGGGTCACCGATTTACATAGAACTAGTTCTAGCAAATAAAAAATATTTGTGCATCGCATCGGATATTTACGACCTTCTTAAATCGAGATAGCAAGCAATTACGATACATCAATGCTGACCGAGATCGGAGATCGTATAATTTATGCGAGAATCGATTATTGTTTCACATTTGAACTGATCAAAAGTATTCATGTATTCATTTGTAGTGATAGTTTATATTGGTCTTGAAATCGGCCTACAAATTTTCATTTGATCATCGTAAGGCCAGCAGCGCAGTGCGGGTCGGTTAGTTACCACAAAAAATGTGTTTCAGTGTCGAAGGGACAGTTAATAAGCTTTAAATAAGATCATCGCTTCCTTAATAATAGCGTCCACACAGTTGACAGTGGATGTCGCTAACGATACCAACGGGTCACCTCTTTCATCTGATGAATAGTCTGTACATTTGTCAACTAATAACATTAATAAATAAACGTAGTACTACACTTGAGAATTAACAGATTTGAAGAAGGTATTAACCGATACCTTTTAGAAATTTAGACGAACTACTGGTGTAACAAAAAAAGGCATGTCCTAAGACCTCTACCTGTAAATCTTCTTCTCATCTCACACACACACACACACATTAACATTGTGCGTGTTCTACAAATTAAGTATATTATTTCGATATAGGGCCGTTTGTAAAACAAACATTTAAAATCACTATATCTACTAGTATATTGAATAGAAGTCATATTTCATTTTTATTCTATATACTTGTTTAAACAAATCTTACTCAAAATACATTAAAAGTTATTCTCGTGTTACATACGACAAGTGAGAGTATTAATAAATAATGTTAAAACATTTCATTAATTACATATAATACGTAGAGTGTTGTGTTCAGGACAATTGGTGTACTCGCTGTCGATCGGAATTTGAATGCATAATCTCCACAGATACATATATGGTAAATGACATTATTACATTACGAACACATCAACCGACGAGTAAATCTATAAACTAACCCTTACCGTGATGAATTTAGTAATGCATTCTCGCTATCTTAATTGTTAATCTGGTATTTCAAGATTGACAAGGCGTATACAGAGAAAAAAATATCCTTATTCCTATTACTAAGAGCATTGATTTGTTCTGCTGCTGAGTCATCGACAACCTCGTGAGAAAAATCCATATAAGCAAAATACGTACAGACGGATCACCTCTACAAAACTTATATTATCCTGAGATAACTCTGGTGTTATTAAAAACAAGTATGAATATCAAGATAATCTCAGAGGGACGGGGTACCGACCCGCATTTGGCCAACGCGGTTTCACTTTAGTGACTTTAAGTCTTCTCATATTGAGACGGACCCGAAGCAACTATAGCGGAGAATTTAAGAGCTGTCATGATAATTTATGTTGCTTTAAAATTAATGTTAAAATGTTACCTATGTATTACTTACGTAAAATAAATGTAAATTGACAATGAAGCTGCGAGTATATAATAGAATTGGTATTGAAGCTGGCATTAGTCACCACCAAATACACCAACAAACTAGTTCAATACATATTTTTCTTACTAAATCAGAACAAAGGCGTGATTTTCTAAACAAATAAAACTGACAAGCCACCCAGGACGCTAAGCCAGCCCAATTTTCAATTTGCTCCGAGGAACACTTACGCCATAAACGCTAACATTATAACATCGTGACCGCATCGTAAGCCGCGTCATTTCGCACGACGTTTGAGATATTTCGAACAATCTGCTAAATAAACTATCTCATACCCGCATTATTATATTTCACTCTGCACTATGTCATTGCAGATTGGACGACGACAGAGAATAATATTGATATTGACCCTACAAATACATCCATTATTATTATCATCTACTATTGCATTATCGTTTTGAAATTAGAATAAACGAAACAATAATAATGCACCAAATAACGTTTCGCAACGTCCAAAAAAAAAAGGAGAAAAAAAAAAATAACCGTTCGAAATTTAAAAATGTGATTTGGTAAGTACATTTTGCACGTTGATTATCGTGGGGCAATATATTATGCATTAGTATTCTGTGAAATAAAGCTGTTTGCATCCGACATTCACAGTTTGGAAGACCAGTAAGACGTCTCCCCAACCGTGACGAATATTAATAAGATACATTTTTCATTTGCGAGGAAAACACGGCCTCAAGACCCGAGCTCGCAGACGTCGTGTTCAAAATGTAACTGTTGTTGCCTCTTTGATAGGACGTGATAATATATCTTTTTCAACCAAGGAATACTAAAACGCGTGTCCGTTGTATTATGCCTTACCGTTATTTGTTTTGCTCTATAACGGCACTCGGTTTGTATATCGGTGTGTTCCTGCATCTTTTATATCTGAAACTAGTATTGAAACATTTAGACATTCGTTGAATAGATCCAACGGGCATAACTTAGAAAATGTGAAAATAATATTTATCCGTCGTTCAATTTCAACCTACTTTACGCAACCAAACGAATAACAAGTTTTCTCCGTAACCGATCTGTATCCGCGTTGCAGAACCGACCGCAACTCTATAGGTTTTGTATTTAATTTTTTCCTTGTCGCGGTGATGTTGCACCGGTCGAATGTTGGCAGTTTTCACACTTCAACGGTCGTAATTACTAGCAATTAGAAAAGTTTAATTATTGAGGTGAATTCGTATTGTTCACAGTTAATGGGATTCTATTACGTAGGAATCAATCGAACAATAAATGAGATTGATAAATCAATTCGCTAACAACTTTTCCTTGTTAACCAACTTAACAAATCCGGTTATAGGTACGAATCTGTTGACAAACCGAACCGACTAAAGCACGTATCTAATCCAATTTTTAATAATCATCTGTTTCTCTATTGATTCATCGCGTGATTATATTTACTTGGTTGTCTGGAAGAGATCGCTAGCTAGGCGATAAGGCCGCCTCTTGTACTTAAAATATTGTATCTAAACTTTCTATATGCTATTGTGTGTACAATAAAGAGGGCACTATTGTGTGTACGACAAAGAATATTTTGTCATTTGTTGTTGTTATATGTCATTAATCATGGAGTATTTAGTTATTGTATCATTATCATCGTTATGTCGTACCTACCTATATTACTCAGACATCAAATAGGAGCAGTAGACAACATTTCTTATGTTTGTAGTAATCAAAAGACAGGCGGCGTGATAAATTAATACACATTGTAATTTTAACGTAACGTAAATCGTAGAACTCTAAATTGATATAAAGTAATCAACTCAATCATTATTCACGAACGATTCACTCCGTTAGTATAAAAGTATACGTTCAAGTTCATTATATTATAACTTCACTATATAAAATTTTCCGGTGCTGTTCAAAAACGGTGATGACGTGACTTTGTGTTATTTATGTTAAAGACGACCGCAATCAGCGGGCTGTGGGTTAATGGGACATTTTTCATTTCAGCGGCGATCTCGCGGCTCGGTTAAATAAAAAATGTATGGAGCAATTTGCATCAAATTAACTTGCCAAACTCTTATAAGCTTGACTTATTGCCAAATTAAGGTTTCCGCACTGGGTTGACCAAGCGGTTTTTAAATTTCCAGGACATTCAATATTCATGATATTTTATGTTTTAGTTCATTGAATTACATACATATATTAATTATGTATCTTTCTTTTTATTCACGATTTATATTGTTTCTATTTCATTCTTGTTTCTAAAAAAAAGAACCTTCACGAAACGTAACTTCGTCGATGTGACGTTGATAATTACCCATTATTATTATAGCAAAAGATCAAATTGTAAGAAAGAAATTAAATGAACTGATGAATGAATAATTATTACATTATAAACTTTGTTTTTTTTTTTTTTC